>JARFIZ010000180.1:0-38772 GCA_036325965.1 Sinopyrophorus schimmeli
AAGTTAGCCGCGTTGCGGCAAACAAGTTTACATTGAAAGACAATGAATCAACGCTAACAATAAAAATGCATTTTAAACTATTCAACAGTCATTTATGTAATAAAAAAATACGAGAAAATTGGTTCAACCAAAAACAAACCTAGATCAGGACGATCAAAGATTCTAACCACAAGAGTGCAAAAAAAAATCTTAAAGACGCATCACAGAATCCATATCCATATACACAAACTATAGATTTTTTTTTCAGAGCCCACAAATATGTATACGCAAAATCACCCAGAAAGAAACCGTTTATAAACGAAAGAAGTCGTCGAAAGCCCTTGGACTTTGCAAAACGATATGTAAACGGACCTATTGAATTTTGGAAGAACGTTATCTTTTCCGAGAAATCAAAATTTAATATTTTCGACCCAGATGTAAAAAGTTTTGTACAGTGTAAACCAACCACGAAAATAAATATTAAAATTTTTCAGCCTATCATCAAACACGGCGATGGAAACGTAATGTTGTGGACCTGCATGGCACATGGTATTGTTGGAAATTTGGCATTTATTATTAAAGATAGAATAGATGCTATAAAATACATGGACGTGTTGCGTGGTAATTTATTGGCCAGTGGAACAAAATTGGGCATTGCTGAGACATTTTGGTTCCAACAAGACAATGACCCCAAACATACAGTAAAGAAGACTCAGGAATGGTTACTGTATAATGTGCATCGTCGACTTATTACGTCCCCTCAATCACTGGATTGCATTTGCAAATTCGAACAAAGAAAATGCAAAATAATATAATGCTAAAAAACATAATTACCAAAGAATGACCAAAAATGTCTGTTGCTATCACAAACAAACTTGTGGAATCGATGCCTAGAAGACTGCAAGCAGTTATTGATGTAAATGGTCTGCATAATAAATATTAAACTTCTTATTTTCTGAATTAACAGTTATTGTTTAAATAATTAATCTAGCGTGCAAATACTTTTTTGATTTTGGTTTTAGTTTTTGTATCTTTATTTTTTTATCGTTTGTATGTCTACTGTCTTAAAGATTGTTTCAACACGTTTTTGTAAACAGTTCTTATAAATTTATCAAATTATTTAAGAAATTGGGGATGTGCAAATACTTTATTTACCCACTGTATAATCCTTGTCATAAGTCAACCGCTTTGCTTCATTGCGTGCGGCCCGTTAGTTAAAAGGTTGCCTATCACTGACTTAAACAGTGCTGTACAGAAACTTCTTTGTTAGACTGTATATCAAATTTGAAAGTAAACCAAATGTATAATGGGTACTTGTGCCTTGCAATGATTCATGAAACGCGCATTGGCGCGCTTCTCAATTTCTCGTTTCGGCAACTCCTACTAAAAGTTGACCAATAAAGTAGTCAACGATTCTATTTGTTTACAAATAATACGCGTTAGATGATGCTGTAGTGTAAAATTTGGTGAGTATATGCTACCCAAAATACGCCTCAAGAGAAGTAGTTACATATATTCTATTTTCTTAATGGCACCTCTTTTATTATAAGCGCGCAATTCAATTTTCAATGATTTGAGTTATGCACTTTTAACAACTCTAAATTCATAATTATATTTTGTTGAAATAAGTATATAAATGTTCTTAGTCGTCATAGACTCCCCATCTATTCTTTGTGGCCTGCCTTTCTGCCTTCATACTTTTGCTATTATTATTTCTTGGCCATTTGAATCTAGTCTTTGATTTGTAAATACCTTCTTGGTCCATCCTTTTTAATCCAAAAAGATATTCCTGCAATATACCTGTCATATATTATTGTTGTTTTTAAAATATACATATATACTTAAATTTCATCATAATTAGTGTAACGTTTTACCTGTAGTCTTCTTTAATTAATAGGATGCAGATTTTTCTACTACAACTTGTTTAATTAGTAATATTCTTCCACGATCTGATTCAGATGAATGATACATAAAAATTGCCAGAATTATTGTAGGATTTTATAACTTGGAAGTATCGCTATTTATCTAAAATTAACGTAACATAATATTAGTAAATTTTATTTAAAATTGATCTCTTCAATATTAATACGTGTGAAGATAAAGTAATTCTTTAATAAAACAAAATAATACATACCTTATACTTTCAAAATCAACTTTTTAGGTTAAACTCAAAATACAGCTGTATTTCACTGACTTACAATATCCGAGCCATAAAATCGATAAAACTTTCGTTGACGCGCATAAATTCAAAATTGAACTTAAGGCTTTCGCGGTTATTAATAATAAAATTAAAACACTTACCAGAATCGATGATGGATCCTCTGGAGCTGGCACTAGCACTAACACTAACCCGATTACCGACACCAACACTAGTTAAGGCTTCCGGATGGATGCCGCGTCTTATTGTAGCAAAATGCCGACGTTTCGCAAACGTTTCAGTTTGCATCTTCAGGGCTGGATGCTCTGATACTAAAGCACCCTTTGATCAGGGGGTCCTTATATACCCATGCTCATGTCATGGAACAATGCACACAGAGTTATTCAACCATAACCTCAAAATTATCAAAAAAATTTGGGGAGGGTAGTGCGCCAAATAGGATTAATTTGGAAACCTCGGTCTCTATTGAGATTGTTAGGATTCTTACCTATCTCAATGCCTTCGCGATATTTCCTTGGAAAGTATCCTTTCACAGTTGCCAGTTTTTTGGCCTTGTCATATAGAATTGGATGTCCAGTTTCAGACCAATGTTCTGCCAAAGCAGATTGTGAAAAATTACAATATTTGACGCACCGTTGGTGTTCTTTAATTCTAGTGCTTACGTTCCTCCCGGTCTCTCCTATGTACACTTTTCCACACGAGCACGGAATTTTATAAATCCCCGATGTATCAAGAGTAGGTTTTTTGTCCTTAGGGTTCGGAAGAATCTGAGAGATTTTCTTCTGAGGTCTGAAAATAACCTTGATGTTGTGTTTCCTAAGGACTCTACTGATACGGTCGGAGGTACCCTGAAGATACGGAAGAAACACCGTCTTTGTCGTTTCGTTTACTGGCAACTCAGCGTTGCTTTGGTTCGAGTCTAGTTTGGTTTTAAAACGTTTTATGGATCGGTAGATGTCCTTTTTCCCATAGCCATTCTTCGACAAGGCATCAGTGATATGTTCTAATTCCTTATCTAAGGCTGTAGGTTCCGAAATTGTTAAAGCTCTATATACCAAAGAATTGATTACCGAGTTCTTCTGCGATGGGTGATGGTGTGACGTAGCATGTAAATATCGATCTGTATGTGTGGGTTTACGATAGACTTGATGGCCTAGAGAACCGTTCGATTTCCGTTCTACCAACACATCAAATAAAGATATTTTCCGATTTTGTTCCGTTTCCATAGTAAATTGTATGTTGGGATGTTGAGAGTTCAAAAAAGTCAAAAACCCGGGGAGCGTGTCCCTGCCGTGACTCCAGATCACAAATGTATCATCAACATATCTAAACCAGGTTTTCGGTTTAAGCGGAGCGTTTTTTAAAATTTTGTTTTCACGGTCTTCCATAAAAATGTTAGCTATAATAGGTGAGATTGGTGAGCCCATTGCAGCACCCGCGATTTGTTCAAAAAATTCTCCTTAAAATTGGAAAAAAGTCGACGAAAGACAATGCTTGATGAGCGGTAGTAGATTTTGCGAAATTTCGTTTGATTTTGTTATGATCTGTAATGTATCAGGTATTGGTACGTTTGTAAATAACGACACGATATCAAAACTGACCAGAATATCTGAAGAATTCGTTTTAATTTTGGAAATTCTTTTAATAAAGTCCGTAGAATTTTTGATACTAAAATTGTTTGAGCCCGTAATGTTTTGAAGAGGTTTTGTAAGAAATTTTGATAATTGATACGTAGGACCTCCGATGTTACTGACTATTGGACGTAATGGTATGGAATCCTTGTGAATTTTCGGTAGCCCATACAATTTAGGAGCCGACGATTCTTTAGGTGTGAGAGTTTTGATCGTTTCCGTTGGAAGACCAGATTTTTTGAGAAAATCAATTGTTTTGCGCTGAATTGAAGAAGTCGGATTACGTTTGAGTTTTCTATATGTGTTGGAATCATCTAATAATGAATAGATCTTTCTGCAGTAATCAGTTCTGTCCATAACCACTGTACAATTCCCTTATCTGCAGGTAGAATAAGGATCTTATCATTCTTTTTAGTTCTTGTAATGCTCGACGTTCTTCATTCGTTAGGTTTTGTTTCGGAATTTTGATTTTTCAAAATAACGGCCGATCGTGTTCTAATTTCGTTGCCAATTTCAACAGGTAATTGATAGATGGCTGTTTCAATTTCACTAATGATTTCCTCCGAAGGAATTCTATTAGGAGTTACCGCAAAATTATGACCTTTGACAAAACCGAAATTTGATCACGCGTTAATTTATGTTCGCTGAGGTTTTCACCGTTTCACCCATCACAGATACTGCCGCTGGAGGTTGAATTTTGTGAAACTTCTGTTTTTGCTTTCCTGACCTAAGCTCGGCAGATTGCAAGGCTTGTTCGTAAGTAACACGATCAAGAACCTGCCATAACTCGTTGGACAGGGTAGCAGCCAGAAATAGATGTAGTCTAAAAGTTCTTGCGATAATTTCGAAATTTGGTGTTTTAGGAAAAAATTCTTTCCTGATAAGTTTCAACGACGCTAGTCGAAGAATGTCACTGCCCTTTTTTGATGGATAAGGGCTTCGTAATAGAAAGGCTTTTGGTATCACACGATGGTCGCGACACCGTTTTAAAAATGCCAATGAACACAATTGAATACATAAGGATTTCCTGAATTTGGTAAAAGAATTTACCGAACCAATGATAGCCTCTCCGTACAGGCTTCTAATTTTCAACTTAAGGCTTTCGCGGTTATTAATAATAAAATTAAAACACTTACCAGAATCGATGATGGATCCTCTGGAGCTGGCACTAGCACTGTCACTAACACTAACCCGATTACCGACACCAACACTAGTTAAGGCTTCCGGATGGATGCCGCGTCTTATTGTAGCAAAATGCCGACGTTTCGCAAACGTGTCAGTTTGCATCTTCAGGGCTGGATGTTCTGATACTAAAGCACCCTTTGATCAGGGGGTCCTTATATACCCGTGTTCATGTCATGGAACAATGCACACATAGTTATTCAACCATAACCTCAAAATTATCAAAAAATTAAATTGTAACTAACAACAATAATTAATCTAATGTTTTATAAAAACATTCCGATATGCCTACTATCATGAAATATACATTAAAAATACAAAACAACTTTAACATATCGGCCGGCTTTGAAAGAACCCCTTTCAACACTACACAACTACTTTATTCACTGTATCATTATTTTAGTTTTCAACTGGCAATATACACAAATTTGTTATTGCTCTCTTCAATAAATGTCCTTTAACTTGAATTTCTACTACACGTACTATTCATTTTTTTGATAATTTTGAGGTTATGGTTGAATAACTCTGTGTGCATTGTTCCATGACATGAGCATGGGTATATAACTACCCCCTGATCAAAGGGTGCTTTAGTATCAGAGCATCCAGCCCTGAAGATGCAAACTGAAACGTTTGCGAAACGTCGGCATTTTGCTACAATAAGACGCGGCATCCTTCCGGAAGCCTTAACTAGTGTTGGTGTCGGTAATCGGGTTAGTGTTAGTGACAGTGCTAGTGCCAGCTCCAGAGGATCCATCATCGATTCTGGTAAGTGTTTTAATTTTATTATTAATAACCGCGAAAGCCTTAAGTTCAAAATTAGAAGCCTGTACGGAGAGGCTATCATTGGTTCGGTAAATTCTTTACCAAATTCAGGAAATCTATGTATTCAATTGTGTTCATTGGCATTTTAAAACGGTGTCGCGACCATCGTGATACCAAAAGCCTTTCTATTACGAAGCCTTATCCATCAAAAAGGGCAGTGAATTCTTCGACTAGCGTCGTTGAAACTTATCAGGAAAGAATTTCTTTCCTAAAACACCAAATTTCGAAATTATCGCAAGAACTTTTAGACTACATCTATTTCTGGCTGCTACCCTGTCCAACGAGTTATGGCAGGTTCTTGATCGTGTTACTACGAACAAGCCTTGCAATCTGCCGAGCTTAGGTCAGGAAAGCAAAAACAGAAGTTTCACAAAATTCAACCTCCAGCGGCAGTATCTGTGATGGGTGAAACGGTGAAAAACCTCAGCGAACATAAATTAACGCGTGATCAAATTTCGGTTTTGTCAAAAGGTCATAATTTTGCGGTAACTCCTAATAGAATTCCTTCGGAGGAAATCATTAGTGAAATTGAAACAGCCATCTATCAATTACCTGTTGAAATTGGCAACGAAATTAGAACACGATCGGCCGTTATTTTGAAAAAATCAAAAATTCCGAAACAAAACCTAACGAATGAAGAACGTCGAGCATTACAAGAACTAAAAAAGAATGATAAGATCCTTATTCTACCTGCAGATAAGAGGAATTGTACAGTGGTTATGGACAGAACTGATTACTGCAGATAGATCTATTCATTATTAGATGATTCCAACACATATAGAAAACTCAAACGTAATCCGATTTCTTCAATTCAGCGCAAAACAATTGATTTTCTCAAAAAATCTGGTCTTCCAACGGAAACGATCAAAACTCTCACACCTAAAGAATCGTCGGCTCCTAAATTGTATGGGCTACCGAAAATTCACAAAGATTCCATACCATTACGTCCAATAGTCAGTAACATCGGAGGTCCTACGTATCAATTATCAAAATTTCTTACAAAACCTCTTCAAAACATTACGGGCTCAAACAATTTTAGTATCAAAAATTCTACGAACTTTATTAAAAGAATTTCCAAAATTAAAACGAATTCTTCAGATATTCTGGTCAGTTTTAATATCGTGTCGTTATTTACAAACGTACCAATACCTGATACATTACAGATCATAACAAAATCAAACGAAATTTCGCAAAATCTACTACCGCTCATCAAGCATTGTCTTTCGTCGACTTTTTTCCAATTTCAAGGAGAATTTTTTGAACAAATCGCGGGTGCTGCAATGGGCCCACCAATTTCACCTATTATAGCTAACATTTTCATGGAAGACTTTAAAACAAAATTTTAAAAAATGCTCCGCTTAAACCGAAAACCTGGTTTAGATATGTTGATGATACATTTGTGATCTGGAGTCACGGCAGAGACATGCTCCCCGGGTTTTTGACTTTTTTGAACTCTCAACATCCCAACATACAATTTACTATGGAAACGGAACAAAATCGGAAAATATCATTATTTGATGTGTTGGTAGAACGGAAATCGAACGGTTCTCTAGGCCATCAAGTCTATCGTAAACCCACACATACAGATCGATATTTACATGCTACGTCACACCATCACCCATCGCAGAAGAACTCGGTAATCAATTCTTCGGTATATAGAGCTTTAACAATTTCGGAACCTACAGCCTTAGATAAGAAATTAGAACATATCACTGATGCCTTGTCGAAGAATGGCTATGGGAAAAAGGACATCTACCGATCCATAAAACGTTTTAAAACCAAACTAGACTCGGACCAAAGCAACGCTGAGTTGCTAGTAAACGAAACGACAAAGGCGGTGTTTCTTCCGTATCTTCAGGGTACCTCCGACCGTATCAGTAGAGTCCTTAGGAAACACAACATCAAGGTTATTTTCAGACCTCAGAAGAAAATCTCTCAGATTCTTCCGAACCCTAAGGACAAAAAGATACATCCGGGATTTATAAAATTCCGTGCTCGTGTGGAAAAGTGTACATAGGAGAGACCGGGAGGAACATAAACACTAGAATTAAAGAACACCAACGGTGCGTCAAATATCGTAATTTTTCACAATCTGCTTTGGCAGAACATTGGTCTGAAACTGGACATCCAATTCTATATGACAAGGCCAAAAACTGGCAACTGTGAAAGGATACTTTCCAAGGAAATATCGTGAAGGCATTGAGATAGGTAAGAATCCTAACAATCTCAATAGAGACCGAGGTTTCCAAATTAATCCTATTTGGCGCACTACCCTCCCCAAAATTTTTTGATAATTTTGAGGTTATGGTTGAATAACTCTGTGTGCATTGTTCCATGACATGAGCATGGGTATATAACTACCCCCTGATCAAAGGGTGCTTTAGTATCAGAGCATCCAGCCCTGAAGATGCAAACTGAAACGTTTGCTAAACGTCGGCATTTTGCTACAATAAAACGCGACATCCATCCGGAAGCCTTAACTAGTGTTGGTGTCGGTAATCGAGTTAGTGTTAGTGACAGTGCTAGTGCCAGCTCCAGAGGATCCATCATCGATTCTGGTAAGTGTTTTAAATTCAAAATTGTTTCATTCCAAGGCACAAGTACCGTATAATGTTACAGTTATATGCAAAAGGCAATCATTTAATCTGAACTCCCTTTTTTTCCCGTATACATATATATATTTTCAATTAAGTTATACGTATTTACAAATAATCAATTTACTGTTATAAAATAATGCAAATTTTATAAAAACTGGTCTAATATTTCTAAAAACTATCAAAGTCGTTAATCTAATGATTTAAAACTCCTCAGTCCAAGAAGCTAATCAACAGTGTAACGAATTGATTAATGACCACGTAGCACTAGGTACTGTACTTTACAAATTCATGCTTCTTAACGTGTTATTTTAAAAATAAAATTCTTCAACGAATTATAAGAAATATCTTTTGCAACACAGTTCAACAATCAAAATGTTTATTCTCTTATTTATATGTGCTTATTCTTAATTCATAAAATGTATCATTAAATAATCCTGTCCTAAGGTGGAAACTAAAGTTTTTTTAATTCATAATTACCGCAAAAAAAAAATTGATCCTTTTTTTAAAAAGAGTTTTTATGATGAACAAATAGCTGAATAAAACGATTTTAGCTTGTCTGCTGTTCAATGTTCAAAGTGATCGTGAGGAATCGTAGCACTTTCTAACAACGCAGACATGTGGGGACCAACACCCTACATGAGGGACAGTCGGACAGCTGTCTCGACGTAGGGGCAGACGAAAACCCACAAACACAAACAGCTACCCCCATTCTACGATATGTTTAAGAAATCAACTTCACACCCACAATACCTAATATACCATTGTCTATAAAAATTACAATAGTTCGAAATACGAATAGTACAACATATAATTGCATTAAATATAATTTAAAAAAATTATATATGTATATAGTACAAGCAAATAGAATACTATTATAAATCAGTAAGTAAGGAAAACCAAACCTTATGAAGAAAATTTACATAAAAACATAATTTCTTGTTAGTGCCATAAAAACATCTTCAAATGAATACAAATGTCGCCTGCCGGTATGTATCGTACACAACGTAATCGCTCTCTAAACTCGAATATTACCGTTGCTATAGACTATATAGTTTTAAAATACATTTATGGTAATTATAAAAATATGAGTTTAATTGATAAAATGAAGTAATTTTACCTTATTTTAAACTATTCCTTATAAACACAAATCGACACACAAAGCCGCCACACACGACACTAAACAACTGAGCGCGCAGGAACAACGGAAAATATGGCGGTGCTGGACCCCCTCTGTTTAGCTGTAGCTGAAAACAACTCAAATTTGATTGGTCCACTTCGATGGGACGCTTAGGTGCCGCCAACTCTTAATAACAATAATCCAAATTTTACAGGGTGTGGTATCTATTATTTTATTTTCACTTTACATTATATGAAATTTATAATGATTAAATTTTTTAGGTACAGTTTTTTTATTTTAATTTAGCGCCTTAGGAATGCCAACATTACAAACATTAGGTAAAAGTTCATACACATTGTCAAATGCCTGTAACTGATAATAGTAGAATTCGTAGCTGTTATCTGCATTGCAGATAGTCAACTAAAATCATATAAAGCAAAGTACAATTTTATAAAACATGCTTGTGATATTGTGATAATTAGTTTTTAAGTTTGATCTCAATGGTTACTTGCGATTCATTGTGTTACACGAATATTTAAATTAAATCTAAAATTACGTTAGAAAATGGAATGTATCGCATATTTAAAACAAGCCAGTCTGGTAGCTGATATTCAAAAGTTTTTTGGTGTTAAATTGTTAAATCAAGAATCTGATAAACGTGGAAACAGCAACAAAAAGGATTTTGAAATATGCAACAAATTTTGGTATTATTTATTTCTATTTGGAACTGCATTAGGAGATGAAGTGTTTTATTCATGCTTTATACCCTTTTGGTTTTGGAATATTGATGGAGCTGTAGGAAGAAGGGTTGTTTTGGTATGGACAATTGTTATGTACATAGGTATAATTAAATAACAATTACAATGAAAAGGGTTCTATAACGATTTATGTTAAGGGCAAGGCGTTAAAGATATAGTTCGGTGGGATAGACCAGGACCTCCTGTAGTTAAATTACAAAGTAAATGGGCTTTGGAATATGGAATGCCATCTACACATGCTATGGTTGCTGTATCTATACCTTTTTCGGTATTATTGTATACATTTGATCGTTACCAGTATTATGCTTCTATTGGTTTAATTATTGCCATGTTGTGGTGTACAATAGTTTGTATAAGTCGACTGTATTTAGGAATGCATACAGTTTTGGTATGTTTATTAATATAATATTAGATACAATTTTAAACAAAGTTGTTTTAGGATATTGTGGCTGGTTTAGTATTAGCAGTTTTATTAATGATACCACTAGTTCCATTGGTTGATAAATTAGATAATTATCTGTTAACAAATCCTACATCACCATTTTTTGTACTATTTGTATCTATTTTAATGATTGTATATTATCCAAATAGTGGTAAATGGACCCCTACACGGTAAGTTTTATTTTAAATTAATTACATGAAACAATATAAAGTTGATTAATAATTGAAATTTTCAATAGTCATTGAATTAAAAACTAACAACAGTTTATATGAAAAATTTTAATAACTATTGTCTAACTTTTATAGGATTATATATATTTAAATAACATTAAATATTTTAACTTGCCTTTTAGAGGTGACACAACAATGGTAGTATCAGTCTGTGTTGGATTATTGGTAGGATCATGGTTAAATTATCAGACAGGTAGAATGGCCATATCAGAGCTTCATCCACCTTACACAATACTGTGGCCATCGTTAATTATGTTATTTTATTTATTTTTACGTACAATTATCGGATTCTTATGTGTATTATTAACACGTACTATTGCAAAATATTTTTCTTATAATTTTCTATGTGCATTATTAAAAGAGAATGTTAATGATTTACGAAAATCTGAAAATTCGTTGCATAATAAACATAAAAATTTTGTAGAATTAGGATGTAAATATGTTACATGTGCGTTAATTGGTTTTAATACTGTCTATTTGCTACCTCATTTGTTTAGAGTTTTACAAATTGAAAGACCAACATTTGATACAGAACTCTGATGAAGTGCATGAAATTAAATTAAAAACTGTAGTCTTTCAAAAGCAATACATAGGAAATTCTGAGCTTATAAACTGGTTGTAGGTATTTACAAAAATATATAATGAAGTTTAAATAAGTATATATTTCAGTATGTATTGTTATTTAGACGCATCAATTATGTAATTGCTCAAGTAAAAGATAACATCTAGATAGGAATTACAATAACTTTAATTTTGATAAGCTATCAGCTCCACATCTTCCAAAGTACTTTTCAAAAAGCTTGCACGTTCTACCATTTAGATTTTAGTAATTTTAATTAAATATTTATAAATCTGTTAATAAGCATTACTGAAAATTATTCTTGAATTAGATTCATTGCATTCAAATTTTTATACACATAACTACTCATAAATTATGTATAATGCTATGATAAATACTTCCTCAAATTATAAAGTAGTCGCATTAATGGTATTTTTTCTAAACTATTACCGAATATACATTTTTCAAACGGAAGTAAATAAAATTAGATGTTTTATACTTTCAGTTTAATAAAGTACTCACGAATTAATTGTATCCCATTTAATTAAAATACTTATACGTTATTTATTAAAGAAATTAGAATAATATACAGTGTGTCCCAAATAGAGTAGGCTAACATGGGTGTCTTTCTTATTAGTGAAGATAGAAGTTTGGTTTAATGGGCAATCCATCCAACTTTTTTTGATCAAGTTGAAAATAGTTCCCTATTTAAAAATTTTCTTATCGCGGTAGCTTTTGATGGCTTAAAAAATAAACACAAATTACATACAACTGATGAAAGAATTCTATTAAAAAATCGAAAGGCTTACGGAACACTTCAACTACATAGAATTCAACAACGCGATGGTGAGCAAAAAATGAACCAAACAGAAGAAAGCGATAAATCTGTATACAATGAACTTATCGGTCAAAACAAAAACGTAAAACCTAAGCCTAAGATTGAAACACTTTCTAGTGTAACATTTGAAAAAAAACAAAACAAAAATCCTGAATACCGATTATTTAGAAAATTAAATGCATTGAACTATCTCATTGGAGAATTTAAATTACCCAATGTATTTGATATTAAAGAAGTAAATCTAGATATGGGAGAAGACAGAATTATTTTAGAGTCCGATTCAAAAGGTTATTTTTTAGATGTATTTCTTCCATGGAATATTATACAAGAAAAAAGTTTGGCTACCTTTAATAAAAATACAAAAGTAAGTATTTTCTTGTATATTATTGATTAAGCAATAGGTACGAAAAATTTAAAGATTTTCTAATTAAATATTCTTAGTGTTCCTTATTGATTAGGTAAAAGTGTTACTTAAAACACTTACCAGAATCGATGATGGATCCTCTGGAGCTGGCACTAGCACTGTCACTAACACTAACCCGATTACCGACACCAACACTAGTTAAGGCTTCCGGATGGATGCCGCGTCTTATTGTAGCAAAATGCCGACGTTTCGCAAACGTTTCAGTTTGCATCTTCAGGGCTGGATGCTCTGATACTAAAGCACCCTTAGATCAGGGGGTCCTTATATACCCATGCTCATGTTATGGAACAATGCACACAGAGTTATTCAACCATAACTTCAAAATTATCAAAAAATTTTGGGGAGGGTAGTGCGCCAAATAGGATTAATTTGGAAACCTCGGTCTCTATTGAGATTGTTAGGATTCTTACCTATCTCAATGCCTTCACGATATTTCCTTGGAAAGTATCCTTTCACAGTTGCCAGTTTTCGGCCTTGTCATATAGAATTGGATGTCCAGTTTCAGACCAATGTTCTGCCAAAGCAGATTGTGAAAAATTACGATATTTGACGCACCGTTGGTGTTCTTTAATTCTAGTGCTTATGTTCCTCCCGGTCTCTCCTATGTACACTTTTCCACACGAGCACGGAATTTTATAAATCCCGGATGTATCAAGAGTAGGTTTTTGTCCTTAGGGTTCGGAAGAATCTTTAGAGATTTTCTTCTGAGGTCTGAAAATAACCTTGATGTTGTGTTTCCTAAGGACTCTACTGATACGGTCGGAGGTACCCTGAAGATACGGAAGAAACACCGTCTTTGTCGTTTCGTTTACTGGCAACTCAGCGTTGCTTTGGTCCGAGCCTAGTTTGGTTTTAAAACGTTTTATGGATCGGTAGATGTCCTTTTTCCCATAGCCATTCTTCGACAAGGCATCAGTGATATGTTCTAATTCCTTATCTAAGGCTGTAGGTTCCGAAATTGTTAAGCTCTATATACCAAAGAATTGATTACCGAGTTCTTCTGCGATGGGTGATGGTGCGACGTAGCATGTAAATATCGATCTGTATGTGTGGGTTTACGATAGACTTGATGGCCTAGAGAACCGTTCGATTTCCGTTCTACCAACACATCAAGAAAAGATATTTTCCGATTTTGTTCCGTTTCCATAGTAAATTGTATGTTGGGATGTTGAGAGTTCAAAAAAGTCAAAAACCCGGGAAGAGTGTCCCTGCCGTGACTCCAGATCACAAATGTATCATCAACATATCTAAACCAGGTTTTCGGTTTAAGCGGAGCGTTTTTTAAAATTTTGTTTTCAAAGTCTTCCATAAAAATGTTAGCTATAATAGGTGAGATTGGTGAGCCCATTGCAGCACCCGCGATTTGTTCAAAAAATTCTCCTTGAAACTGGAAAAAAGTCGACGAAAGACAATGCTTGATGAGCGGTAGTAGATTTTGCGAAATTTCGTTTGATTTTGTTATGATCTGTAATGTATCAGGTATTGGTACGTTTGTAAATAACGACACGATATCAAAACTGACCAGAATATCTGAAGGATTCGTTTTAATTTTGGAAATTCTTTTAATAAAGTCCGTAGAATTTTTGATACTAAAATTGTTTGAGCCCGAAATGTTTTGAAGAGGTTTTGTAAGAAATTTTGATAATTGATAAGTAGGACCTCCGATGTTACTGACTATTGGACGTAATGGTATGGAATCCTTGTGAATTTTCGGTAGTCCGTACAATTTAGGAGCCGACGATTCTTTAGGTGTGAGAGTTTTGATCGTTTCCGTTGAAAGACCAGATTTTTTGAGAAAATCAATTGTTTTGCGCTGAATTGAAGAAGTCGGATTACGTTTGAGTTTTCTATATGTGTTGGAATCTTCTAATAATGAATAGATCTTTCTGCAGTAATCAGTTCTGTCCATAACCACTGTACAGTTCCCCTTATCTGCAGGTAGAATAAGGATCTTATCATTCTTTCTTAGTTCTTGTAATGCTCGACGTTCTTCATTCGTTAGGTTTTGTTTCGGAATTTTTGACTTTTTCAAAATAACGGCCGATCGTGTTCTAATTTCGTTGCCAATTTCAACAGGTAATTGATAGATGGCTGTTTCAATTTCACTAATGATTTCCTCCGTAGGAATTCTATTAGGAGTTACGGCAAAATTATGACCTTTTGACAAAACCGAAATTTGATCACGCGTTAATTTATGTTCGCTGAGGTTTTTCACCGTTTCACCCATCCCAGATACTGCCGCTGGAGGTTGAATTTTGTGAAACTTCTGTTTCTGCTTTCCTGACCTAAGCTCGGCAGATTGCAAGGCTTGTTCGTAAGTAACACGATCAAGAACATGCCATAACTCGTTGGACAGGGTAGCAGCCAGAAATAGATGTAGTCTAAAAAGTTCTTGCGATAATTTTGAAATTTGGTGTTTTAGGAAAGAAATTCTTTCCCTGATAAGTTTCAACGACGCTAGTCGAAGAATGTCACTGCCCTTTTTTGATGGATAAGGGCTTCGTAATAGAAAGGCTTTTGGTATCACACGTTGGTCGCGACACCGTTTTAAAAATGCCAATGAACACAATTGAATACATAAGGATTTCCTGAATTTGGTAAAAGAATTTACCGAACCAATGATAGCCTCTCCGTACAGGCTTCTAATTTTGAACTTAAGGCTTTCGCGGTTATTAATAATAAAATTAAAACACTTACCAGAATCGATGATGGATCCTCTGGAGCTGGCACTAGCACTGTCACTAACACTAACCCGATTACCGACACCAACACTAGTTAAGGCTTCCGGATGGATGCCGCGTCTTATTGTAGCAAAATGCCGACGTTTCGCAAACGTTTCAGTTTGCATCTTCAGGGCTCAATTCAGCGCAAAACAATTGATTTTCTCAAAAAATCTGGTCTTTCAACGGAAACGATCAAAACTCTCACACCTAAAGAATCGTCGGCTCCTAAATTGTACGGACTACCGAAAATTCACAAGGATTCCATACCATTACGTCCAATAGTCAGTAACATCGGAGGTCCTACTTATCAATTATCAAAATTTCTTACAAAACCTCTTCAAAACATTTCGGGCTCAAACAATTTTAGTATCAAAAATTCTACGGACTTTATTAAAAGAATTTCCAAAATTAAAACGAATCCTTCAGATATTCTGGTCAGTTTTGATATCGTGTCGTTATTTACAAACGTACCAATACCTGATACATTACAGATCATAACAAAATCAAACGAAATTTCGCAAAATCTACTACCGCTCATCAAGCATTGTCTTTCGTCGACTTTTTTTCCAGTTTCAAGGAGAATTTTTTGAACAAATCGCGGGTGCTGCAATGGGCTCACCAATCTCACCTATTATAGCTAACATTTTTATGGAAGACTTTGAAAACAAAATTTTAAAAAACGCTCCGCTTAAACCGAAAACCTGGTTTAGATATGTTGATGATACATTTGTGATCTGGAGTCACGGCAGGGACACTCTTCCCGGGTTTTTGACTTTTTTGAACTCTCAACATCCCAACATACAATTTACTATGGAAACGGAACAAAATCGGAAAATATCTTTTCTTGATGTGTTGGTAGAACGGAAATCGAACGGTTCTCTAGGCCATCAAGTCTATCGTAAACCCACACATACAGATCGATATTTACATGCTACGTCGCACCATCACCCATCGCAGAAGAACTCGGTAATCAATTCTTTGGTATATAGAGCCTTAACAATTTCGGAACCTACAGCCTTAGATAAGGAATTAGAACATATCACTGATGCCTTGTCGAAGAATGGCTATGGGAAAAAGGACATCTACCGATCCATAAAACGTTTTAAAACCAAACTAGGCTCGGACCAAAGCAACGCTGAGTTGCCAGTAAACGAAACGACAAAGACGGTGTTTCTTCCGTATCTTCAGGGTACCTCCGACCGTATCAGTAGAGTCCTTAGGAAACACAATATCAAGGTTATTTTCAGACCTCAGAAGAAAATCTCTCAAATTCTTCCGAACCCTAAGGACAAAAAACCTACTCTTGATACATCCGGGATTTATAAAATTCCGTGCTCGTGTGGAAAAGTGTACATAGGAGAGACCGGGAGGAACATAAGCACTAGAATTAAAGAACACCAACGGTGCGTCAAATATCGTAATTTTTCACAATCTGCTTTGGCAGAACATTGGTCTGAAACTGGACATCCAATTCTATATGACAAGGCCGAAAAACTGGCAACTGTGAAAGGATACTTTCCAAGGAAATATCGTGAAGGCATTGAGATAGGTAAGAATCCTAACAATCTCAATAGAGACCGAGGTTTCCAAATTAATCCTATTTGGCGCACTACCCTCCCCAAAATTTTTTGATAATTTTGAAGTTATGGTTGAATAACTCTGTGTGCATTGTTCCATAACATGAGCATGGGTATATAAGGACCCCCTGATCTAAGGGTGCTTTAGTATCAGAGCATCCAGCCCTGAAGATGCAAACTGAAACGTTTGCGAAACGTCGGCATTTTGCTACAATAAGACGCGGCATCCATCCGGAAGCCTTAACTAGTGTTGGTGTCGGTAATCGGGTTAGTGTTAGTGACAGTGCTAGTGCCAGCTCCAGAGGATCCATCATCGATTCTGGTAAGTGTTTTAATTTTATTATTAATAACCGCGAAAGCCTTAAGTTCAAAAGTGTTACTTATTTATTTCAATAGTTTAGAAATCGATTTTAGTTCTATTTTTTATTATTAACTGTATTTTGTTTCAGATATTAACTGCAACCATGTCCATTCGACCAGATTAATTTAGAACTAATGTAATATTGATATAAATTCTATTAATATATATTACATATCTAATTAAACAATATTAAAATAATACAAACTTAACAAAATGTTTAAAAATATATCAAGTATTTTTGGTATACTTAAAATACTAGTAAAATCGTTATGATTGCGGTTTTCAACATTATTTTTTTTTCAAATCTAACTAAATGGTTAAATGTTATTTACAATTTTGTATTCAATAAAATGTTAAATTAATTAATATTGATATGAAGTACATCTCTCAACTTGACTGCAAGATTAAGTTTCAATTAACTTATTTATTTACTGGTAAAATATTGCTATATATACAGTGTGTCCCAAATAGAGTAGGCTAACATGAGTATCTTTCTTATTAGTGAAGATAGAAGTTTGGTTTAATGGGCAATGTTTTGCAGTTTTAGGTGCCCATTCAGATCCTGTTAAGAAAATTTTAAAATTCCAAATAGTTCCGAAGTTATCGTAAAAAAACTGAAAATCGTCATTTTCTTTAATGTCAAATAACTTTGTAATTATAAAATTTACAAAAAAAAGTTTAATATAAAAGTTACTAGGTTTCATAAAATACAGATAGAAATTAAGTCAAAATTAAATTCAAAATGTCTTATTTTAAATGGACGCAATATTGGATTTTTACATAGTTAAATAGCATTTTTGTTTCTCTTTTCAACCATGTATAACAACCCAAATTTAAATAAAAAATTATTAACAATATTAAATTTTTCTGTTTTAAATCAAGTAGCCATGAATTATCAAAGAACAATTAAACAGCATAATACAAGCCAACGTCATTATATTTATTTTTTGTCCGCCAGATCTAGATGGTGACAAGTTAAATGACTACTTCGTGTTAGCAGGTGGTGGTAGTAGTGTTAGTCAGCAGTTTCAGACTGTTTGTTCGTGTGTTGAGAATGAGAAACAGTTTAAATTTGTGGCAATTACGCCAGAAGATGTTCAACGAAATTTGAGTCGTGTAACAACTAATGCTGTAGGCCCGGATGGCTTCTCGATAAGATATTATAAGCAGTTACTGCCTTACTGCTTGCAGTCAATTGTTGACTTCTTCAATGTGTCGTTATCTACTTCAGTGTTTCCTCAGCAGTGGAAAGATTCATTTGTGCTACCGATTCCAAAGGTTAGGTCTCCTCTGCAGTACAGTGATTACAGGCCCATTTCTATTCTATGCCCGCTGTCCAAAGTGCTTGAGCGCTGTGTTTATGATCAGATAATTAGCTACATTACAGTGAATAACTTATTGGATCCGTTTCAGACTGGTTTTCGAAAGGGAGCAAATACTCAGACTGCCGTAATTCGGTTTTGTGATGATATACGTGTAGGGATTGATAAACACTTGGTTACCATTGCTTTGTTTTTTTGACTTTTCCAAAGCATTCGACAGTGTCGATCATCTACTGGTTTTGTTAAAGCTTAAGGATCTAAATTTATCGGAGAATGTCCTGAAGTGGTTTAGCTCGTACTTGAGTGATAGGCGACAAGCAGTGAAGATTGAAGAGGTGCTATCTTCGTGGAAATCGGTGCGTAGTGGTGTTCCGCAGGGTAGCGTCCTTGGCCCGCTGTTATATACCTTGTTTGTGACTGACCTTGGTAAACTTATTGACTGCAATCATATTTTTTTATGCTGATGATTTAGTGATTTATAATACCTGTAAAATATCTGAAATTAGGCAGTCTGTTGAGTGCATTAACGATACTATTTTGAAGATAGAGGCTTGGTGTTGTAACAACTTACTTAGGCTTAATGCAAGTAAAACAAAGGCTTGCATTTTTGGAAGTCCGCAACATGTGAAAGATTCAGCGTGTTTAAATGCACTAAAAGTTGTAGTAAATGGGGTACCAATTGATTATGTTACTTCTGTAAAGTACCTTGGTATTATAATAAACAGTACTCTGTCATGGCATGAGCAGATAGTGTCAGTCAGTAACCAGGCTATGGGATGCTTAGCGCGTCTAAAGATGAATAGTGGTGTATTAAATACTGAGATGCGAAGAAGACTGGTTACTGCGCTGATACTGCCAATATTTGACTACTGTAGTGCTGTTTATACTAACATCTCTGGTAGACTTCAACAAAGATTGCAACGCAAGTTTAATTCGTGCATTAGATTCATTTACGGTGTGCCGAGGTCGAATCATATCACTCCCTACAGGCGTAGGCTTGGCTGGTTGACTTTGCAGAGCAGGCGAGAATTCTTGATTATGTGCCAGGTGTATAAGATGTTGCATTTACATCATGATAAGCTGCTCCATGATAACTTTCAAATTATGTTATCCATTAGAGATCGCGCTGAGCGTAAGAATGATGTGTTTTACCAACCAAGATTCAGAACAGTTAGTTATGAACGTTCGTTTTTGTTAACAGCTATAAAGACATGGAATAAGCTACCATCAGAACTTGTTGCCTTAGTTATTTTAACAGAATTTAAATCTGCATGTTACCGTTGGTTTTTTGATAGAGACGTTTAAGTTGTTCAGATTCAATATTAATAGTATAGTCAAAATTAACATTTTTATTTTCCTTATTGTCTTATTGTGTTTAATGTTATTCTGATTTTGTTATTATTATATTAATTTTAATACTCGCTATGTATATATTGATATTTTACGGCCCTTAAGGAACACTTGTTCTAGGGTCGCTTTCCTTTTAAATAAATAAATAAATAAAAATAAATATTGTAAGTTTTTTGAATAATAATTATTATTGCCTTATAAATAGTGCCAAATGGCAAAGTTTTTAACTGAGCAGTATGATATGTTTTGTACCTACATTAAATGTTACAAAAGCTCCTCCGTTGCTGCACAAACATAATTTAACAGTTAAAATTTTTAAAAGTTTGGATGTGAATATACAGAAGTATGAAAGTTTACAGTAACCAAATTGAAAGAATGTGCAAGATGATTTTCATCATTTTTTTTTGGAAAACTGTTAAGTTATGTTTGTGCAGCAACCCAGGAGCTTTTGTAACATTTAATGTAGGTACAAAACATATCATACTGCTCAGTTAAAAACTTTGCTATTTTGAATTACTTATAACGTAATAATTATTATTATTCAAAAACTTACAATATTAGTCAAAAAATAAATATTATGACCTTGGCTTGTATTATGCTGTTTTATTGTTCTTACAATTAGATAATTCATGCCTACTTGATTTAAAACAGAAAAATTTAATATTGTTAATAATTTTTTATTTGAATATGGGTTGTTATACATGGTTGAAAAGAGGAAAAAAATGCTATTTAACTATGTAAAAATTCAATATGACGTCCATTTAAAATAAGAAAGTTGTTATCAATATCTTGAAAACCGCCATTTTGAATTTAATATTGACTTAATTTCTATCTGTATTTTATGAAACCTAGTAACTTTTATATTAAACTTTTTTTTGTAAATTTTATAATTACAAAGTTATTTGACATTAAAGAAAATGACGATTTTCAGTTTTTTTACGATAACTTCGGAACTATTCGGAATTTTAAAATTTTCTTAACAGGATCTGAATGGGCACCTAAAACTGCAAAACATTGCCCATTAAACCAAACTTCTATCTTCACTAATAAGAAAGATACTCATGTTAGCCTACTCTATTTGGGACACACTGTATATATAGCAATATTTTACCAGTAAATAAATAAGTTAATTGAAACTTAATCTTGCAGTCAAGTTGAGAGATGTACTTCATATCAATATTAATTAATTTAACATTTTATTGAATACAAAATTGTAAATAACATTTAACAATTTAGTTAGATTTGAAAAAAAAATAATGTTGAAAACCGCAATCATAACGATTTTACTAGTATTTTAAGTATACCAAAAATACTTGATATATTTTTAAACATTTTGTTAAGTTTGTATTATTTTAATATTGTTTAATTAGATATGTAATATATATTAATAGAATTTATATCAATATTACATTAGTTCTAAATTAATCTGGTCGAATGGACATGGTTGCAGTTAATATCTGAAACAAAATACAGTTAATAATAAAAAATAGAACTAAAATCGATTTCTAAACTATTGAAATAAATAAGTAACACTTTTACCTAATCAATAAGGAACACTAAGAATATTTAATTAGAAAATCTTTAAATTTTTCGTACCTATTGCTTAATCAATAATATACAAGAAAATACTTACTTTTGTATTTTTATTAAAGGTAGCCAAACTTTTTTCTTGTATAATATTCCATGGAAGAAATACATCTAAAAAATAACCTTTTGAATCGGATTCTAAAATAATTCTGTCTTCTCCCATATCTAGATTTACTTCTTTAATATCAAATACATTGGGTAATTTAAATTCTCCAATGAGATAGTTCAATGCATTTAATTTTCTAAATAATCGGTATTCAGGATTTTTGTTTTGTTTTTTTTCAAATATTACACTAGAAAGTGTTTCAATCTTAGGCTTAGGTTTTACGTTTTTGTTTTGACCGATAAGTTCATTGTATACAGATTTATCGCTTTCTTCTGTTTGGTTCATTTTTTGCTCACCATCACGTTGTTGAATTCTATGTAGTTGAAGTGTTCCGTAAGCCTTTCGATTTTTTAATAGAATTCTTTCATCAGTTGTATGTAATTTGTGTTTATTTTTTAAGCCATCAAAAGCTACCGCGATAAGAAAATTTTTAAATAGGGAACTATTTTCAACTTGATCAAAAAAAGTTGGATGGATTGCTACATCAATAACTTTTGCTTTGTTGCCCTTCTTATCTGATTCAGATCTAACTTCTCCAATACTCATACACGGAGAAAAAAATATCCTTATAATAAGCATACGTATCCCTATTATAGCTATCCGTTGGATAGTTATCTTTCACAAGGATACGCCGTATAGCTAATTTAGCTATCCAGTGAATCCTTATTGCGGATCGTTATAGTAACGATCCGTATTACTGTTTTAGACATTCAAAAGATTCTTGTCATAGTGATTTAACGGATATGCACGGAGAACAAAATATCGTTATAATAACCATACGTATCCCTATTAGAGCTATTCAAATCCTCAAATTAACTATCCAGTTACCTACACGACGGATACTGCACACGTTCACGAGAGCTTTTCGTTTGAACGCTTGAAACAAATAAACGAATCCTTATTATAAGTATACTATGTAAAGCTGTTTTGATCATACTATGGATTGTCAAATTGACTTATAAATATCGTTAAATTAGACATTCGAATCCTTGTCAGAACAATACGTCAATTGGGTATACGTTAGATAGTTATATTAAGGATATTTTTTTCTCCGTGTAGGAATTTTAAATTCAGATGGTTCGTCAGAATCACATAATTGTACCAGTTCTTCTTCTAATATGTTTTTTGGCGGTGGAATAGCATCAGTATGGCAAATATTCACAAATATTTTGATTTCAGTGCCGATTTCTCTGCTTTTAATACAAAACCCTAAAAAACAATATTATTAATATCCACAAACTTAACACTCACTAAATAATATGTAAATAGTACCCTATTTTATGTTTGAGTAAGGATGTCGGCATTGATGATATAGTAGGTTTGTTCCAACAGCTTCTGTGATAATCAGAAGGACGTTACACGCCTGCGCATTTTAAATATTTCGTTCCTACAGAGTCACTGACAATCCCAAGTACTGTTACAAAAGCGTTCCAACGATTTCACTGACGCATATACGAACAAGTCGGAGTATTGTCAAAACTATCCCTGACTCGTATCGAAAACTATTGGTCAGCACCTGCGAGTTGGTTTTCTTTTTTAATTCAGGAGTGTGATTTTGGATATACAATAAAGCTAAGATTTAATTTAATTTAAGTTATATAATATAATACAATAATATTAAATTACTTATGCAATATAATCAGGTTATTTTTTGTTGTTTTATGTATCGTTTTTTGTGCAATATTTAAATGTGATATAAATTTAATATTTAAATGTAACCATATAATATTTAACATTAATATTTTAGCACAATTGTGTCTAAGAATTAACATGAGTGACTGAGAAACGGATGTGGATTCATCATTTTCCTATTTATCTGATGACGTAGAGGTTCTAATATGTTTTTTATTTTGGATTATTATATTTGAAAAATTTTTTGTAAAATCTACTAGTTCTTAAAATGCTTACAAGTATTGTAATATATCAAAATAATAATGGATTACCTGTCCTTTTGTTGATGTATATTTCACAAATCACACTCTGTAAATTTGTGCGTTCCAACAAAGGTCTATTTCTGATAAGTTCTCGTACTAATTCATTTACCAGTCATGCGCACAAGTCTGTGTCCGCACGTGTTCGCGAACTCGTCATAAAGGGCTTGTTGGAACAAACCTATAGTTAGTCATTTAATGTCATTTAATGAGCCATAGTGGTTAGTTGTACATCGTCATTTCTGTCTTTTTTCAAAACGATATAAGATATTACAATCGTTACTGCAACGCGCTACACAAGTTTGACATAATACTTCACAAATTAGGGGCCGTTCAAGTATTACGTAACGCAATTTTTGAAGATTCTTGACCCTCCCTCCCCCCATGTAACGCGCCGTAACGTTTTTCTGAACCCCTCCCTCCCCCACAACCCTAAACGTTACGTAACACTCAAGTGACCATTTTTACCTAAAAGTCACAATTATGTTGCGCAAACTACCGGAAAGTTCCTAAAATATTTTTATTTAAATAAAAAAAACAATGTTACGTAACGCGATGGTCGAACCCCCCTCTCACCCATGTAACGCACCCTAACGTTTTGCAAGCCCCCCCTCCCTCCCCCCAATTGCGTTATGTAATACTTGAACGGCCTCTTATGTGGTCCCAGAAAAATTCTGCTATAAAGTAATTCTGTTGGTGTGTCTGTTAATCCATTAAGAAACCTTTTTCCGAAACATTATATCCAAAAATTACGCCATTTTTTAGTCAGCTAAATCTCTTTGATTTTACGGCATGCAACTTTTTTCTTTGACATTTGCTCAAGAGCAACCGCAAAAGTTAACGGAACTAGAATTAAAAATTCAAGAAAAAGTTACAAGCATTACACCAATTGTGATCCCTACTGCGAGTAATCGAGAATGTTGCGACTAAGACTACAGGACCGCGTAAATTGTAACGGTGCTCATATTTCAAGGGTTTTTAAATAATAAAATGACATGTCTTACTTAAAAGAAAATTATACAAATGATTAATTGTAGGTAACATAAATATATTTAAATACAGGAGTTTTAAATTTTCTAACTTCACTGACGGACCTATACAATTCTATTTTTATCGCTCAATTTACTAAAATAGAAGGAAATTACAATATAGAGCTGGAGCTAATTTAAAATCTATATAAATTGGTATGAATAAAATATTCAATAAATTATATATGTGATCCTTTATAATGAACCCGAATTGATCATCAAGTAAATTAGACATAATTTTAGCTTAAACACAGTGGCAACAGCTATTTTATAGCAACAATAGTATCTAATTAAACTAGAATAACAATTCTATATTTTTAGGTACATATCTGTATTTCTTTTATGCTTAGTAAACAATAATTTGAGATAAACTAAGTTTACTGATTTTTTTGCTTGAAAGATCTGCGAGTTTCAATCAAAAACAGTAAAATTCTAAATGGAGTTCATTTAAAATCAGTCATGTCCAATTGTTGCGATATTTTGTTTTGGTTCAGCGACATAAAACTCAGGTACCTATGGATAGAAAATATTATATCGTAATTATAATAGTAACGTGATAAGAAGTTTTTTACATTTTCAAAAGCGATTAATTTGATATAACCATCATAACCATTTTTTAAAAAACCCTTCTCGATCAAGAAACATGTCCATATATACCTATATAAGCAATAACTTTAAATAAAGTGTACGTTAATTGAGAAAATATATGTATATTTCTGCTATTGAACAACATTTTAATACATACTGTAAAGGTTCGCTTTTACATTAAATCGAGAATAACTGTTCTCACATTTATTGGAATATTATAATCACATAGTTTTACATCGTAGGTACTAGACTAAGGTCTAAACCTAACTCATACTAAAACTTCGCTTATCTTTACTTAATTCTACTCCTATATATATCCTATTGGTGGTATAATCAGGTCAAGAAGAATGCACTTCGTTTGCATCGTTGCTTATTGCCAAATAGTGTTGAATCGCGCTTATTGAAGAATGCATTAATTGCAGTTCAAAGTTTAAACTCCGCGTTCTAGATAATTTGATAATATGACATTTTATTAACCCATTACACCTCCGGGGTAATAGAAAAAAAAAATGTTTTTTTTTTTTTAATTATTGCTGAACCCTTAAATTATATCTTACTACAAAGGTTCTTATCTTAATGTTAACTTACTAATCACTTTCTTTAATTATGGTATCGTTTCACTCTGCTTTTATGCACTGTCACTTTTTTATTGTTTATTTCTAATTCTATATTTGGTGGTTTATCAGCTAATACCCTATAAGGTCCTTTGAACAATTCCACCATTTTATTGCAATTTCCACTATTTTCTAATAATACTAAATCTCTTAACTTATATTTAACATTAGCAGTACTGCGTTCTTTTCAATTTAGATTTTAACAAATTTTCTCTCGCATCGGCACTAGCTTGTTGTAAACGAAATTTTAATTCGGATGGATAATTGTCAAAAGTATATAACGGATCAATCGCTTTACTAATTTCTGATGGTAAACGAGCTGTTTTACCAAACACAAGTTCATAAGGTGTGTATTTTGTTTGGGTGTGAACCGTAGTATTATACGAAAAACACCAAAAAGGTAACCAATTACTCTATGCACTATTATAACGTGCCGTTTGTATTCGCAAATAAGCTCCTAAATGTTTATGTGAATTTTCTAAAGAGCCTAAAGTTTCGTGATGATACGCTGTTGAATTTAATTGGTTAATCTGTAATAGTTTACATGTTTCAGAAAAAATATTTGACTTGAATTCTGTGCCTTGATCTGTTACAATTTCTGTAGGTATACCATATCGCAGTATGAAATTATTTACAAATGAGTTTGCTACTGTTTGAGCTTCTTTATTTGGAAGTGGATAAGCTTCTACAAATTTTGAAAGATCACATTGTATTGTTAGAATCTATTTATTTCCATTGATGTCTAAATCAAGTGGACCTACTAAATCTAAAAATATTTTTTGGAAAGCTGAGGAAGCTGTGGTAGTAATTGACATTTCTTGTCTATGTGGTCTTGAATGTTTGTAACGTTGGCAATCGTCACATTTTTTCACAAAAGATTTGATATCTTTTTGAAGACCATTCCAAAAATAATATTTTCTAATGTTATTAAACATTCTATTTATTCCAGCATGTGCCCCTGTAGGTAGCATGTGGAATTCGTTTAATATTAATTGTCTTATGTTAATGTTCACTGGAATTGGACACAATAAAACACAAATTGTTAACTTGCAACGTTTCGTTTCTTTATTGAAACTTTATCAAGCAACTGAAAATTAACAAACTATAACAACAATAACTACAAGTATTTTATAAAATAATATAAATTATAAAATACCTTAACAACACAAAAAGGAAGTTAACCATTAAAACTCAATAATTCTACATGTGTCAAAACGAAAGATTTTTAAATATGAAAGATTGTAACTATGATTCTAAATAATTACATGAAAGGCTGTAACTATGATTCTAAAAAGAAAATTATTTGTAGTTGTATAATTTTGATTTAAATTTTATGATTAATTTTAGTTTTATGTTTTAATTTTATTTAAGATGTCATTATATATTAAACTAAGGCCTTGAGTATCCGAACGCAAATTTACAGTTTTATTAATTTTGATATAAACCATTTCACTTAAATTTCTTTTATGTATATTTTGTTCACGATGTAAAATGGAAACGTTTTCAAATTGGAATTGATGTCCAACATCAAAATGGTGCATAGCTAATGCTGTTTTGTTTGGTTTAACATAATTTATATTTTTACAATCATTTTTATGTTGTTTTAATCTTTCTTCAAGTCTTTGATTTGTTTGACCAATGTAACTACTTCCACAGCTACATGGTATTTTATAAATCAAACCAGATTGTTGAAGAAGAGGAATTGGATCTTTTAATTTGCTATACACTGTATTAATTGTTTTTATATTATAAAATGCTAGTTTTCCACCTCTTGGTCTAATAAAACGATCTATACTACTGGACAATTCTTTGATGTAAGGAAATTTAAAGTATGTTGTTATTTGTTGGACATCTTTTTTGTTATTTACCAATTTATAATTATTTATAAATCGATTAATGAGTTTTATAGGGTAATTATTATTAATAAGAAGATTTTTCATGCGTAGTATATTATCTTCATAAAAATCTTCATGGCTTAACCGTAAAGCTCTATCCATAAGACCTTTAATTACACCTATCTTTTGACTCATTTAAATCAAAATTATACAACTACAAATAATTTTCTTTTTAGAATCATAGTTACAGCCTTTCATGTAATTATTTAGAATCATAGTTACAATCTTTCATATTTAAAAATCTTTCGTTTTGACACATGTAGAATTATTGAGTTTTAATGGTTAACTTCCTTTTTGTGTTGTTAAGGTATTTTATAATTTATATTATTTTATAAAATACTTGTAGTTATTGTTGTTATAGTTTGTTAATTTTCAGTTGCTTGATAAAGTTTCAATAAAGAAACGAAACGTTGCAAGTTAACAATTTGTGTTTTATTGTGTCCAATTCCAGTGAACATTAACATATTATAAGATATTGGACGTGAACATTATGATTAATTAATTGTCTTGTTGGTACATCATTTATAGTACGTTTATGATTTATAATTGTGATTTTTATGTTACATTTCTTATATTCTTTGGAAAACTTGCTTAGTTCATTTATTAAGTATAATGCGCATTTATCATACTTTACAATAATTAATTCATTTATTTTAAATTGTGCACAAATTTGTGGGAGATCCTTCAACGACGCTCGAAGCTCCGACGTTGAGCAGGATTTACTCCATCTGAAATATATCATTTGCAACGTTGCATCATATAAAAAGTATTTATTATAGCAATATAGTTTTCCTCCTAATTTTAATTTGTTATATGTCTCCTCAGGTATGCGTTTTAATTCTGTTGTATTCGATGGTTTTTCCAGTAATTCAACAATTCCAGGGTGATCAATCCCAGTTATGTCGACTGAATCGTTATCCTTTATTTCATTTTGTCTCAGCTTTTTTGACTGCGCTCTTGTTAAAACGTTTAATGAATTTGTATCATGTGACTGTTGAGCCATTTCACGTAAACTGTTTACCGGTATTTGTATGCGTGATAAAGCATCAGCTGTTACATTATTTTTTCCTTTGATATATTCTATCGTAAAGTCGTATTCTTCTAATGTAAGTCTAAATTTTGTTAGTCTACTAGACGGATTAGTCATACCGAACAAGTATACTAAAGGACGATGGTCCGTTTGAATAATGAATTTGCGACCATATAAGTACGGTCTAAAATGTTTAATAGCCCACACAATACTTAAAAGTTCTTTTTCAATTGTACAGTAGTTGATTTCTGCTTTATTAAGAGTTCTACTTGCATATGCTATCGGTTTGTCATCTCCATTGCAAAGTACAGAACCTATTGCTATACCTGATGCATCTGTTTTAAGAATAAAATTGTTGGCTTTTTTAAAATTTTTTGACATTCCGTTGTCCATACAAAAGAAACGTTTTTTCTGGTTAGTTTGTTTAATGGTGCTGCTATATTAGTAAAGTTTTTTATAAAAGATCTGTAATAATTTGCAAAAGCAACAAAACGTTTTGTAGATTGTGCATCTTGTGGCACTGGAAAATTTTGAATAGTTCTAATTTTTTCTGGATCAGGTGATACACCATCAGCAGAGATGTGATGTCCTAAATATACAATAACTTTACACATAAAATTACATTTATTTGGATTTAGTTTTAAATTAACTTGTCTAAGTCTTTGAAGAACTTGAATTAAATTTTGATTATGCATTTTTAAATTTTGTCCATAAACTATTAAATCATCTAAATAAATAAAACATCTTTCATAATTAAAACCTGCCATTGCTATCGTCATAGCACGTGAGAAAACACTTGGACTTACTTTTAATCCCATCGGTAATCTCGTCATTTGATAATGTCCTCTGTTCGTAGTAAATGCAGTACATGCTCGACTTGAAGAATCTAATTCAACTTGATAGTAGCCTTGCGATAGGTCGAGATGTGAAAAGTACATTGCTCCTGACAACGAATCTAATATTTCTGTTATGTTAGGCAAAGGAAATTTGTCGTCTTGTAATCTTTGGTTTAGTTGTCTATAGTCAATAACAAGTCGCCATTTTCTTAACCCGTTATTGTCTGCTTTTTTCAGTACAATTAGTAAAGGTGCAGACCAAGCTGATTGTGCTGGTTCTATAATTTTATTTTTAAGCATTTGTGTTATTTGCTTATCTATTTCTTGCCTTTGACTTTGTGGAAGGCGATATTGCTTTATATATGCTGGGCTTGCATTTTCCTGAATTAGCAATTTATGTTTGTACGCATTAGTTGTCGTTAGTGGGTCACTGGGTAAGTGAAATACATCAGCATATTTTGCGCAAATGTGTTGTAATGATTTCTTTTCTTCTTTATTTAAATGGTCATTTTTTATTAATTATAATACCTCTTCTACGCGTTGTACAGTAGTATATTTATCATTGTAAGATACAACTTCATAATCAGAGATGTTATCTATGTTTGGTTGAAAATTTTTGATTGTAACTGGTTCATCTGGTGTATTTAAAATGTGAACTGGTACCGTATTTTCTTTGTTGTTTGGTTTCACCAAAGTTCCTGCTACAAAAATACCTTTTCCCAATTCTTGTGGTAAAATCACACATTCGTCTTTTTGCTCAATTGATAAATGTCTAATTGTTTCACATCAGGGCGGAATAATTTTTTCCGTATCAAATTTCGATTTTATTGGAATTTCTATCCTTTGAGAATCTATTAAAAATGAAAACTGTGAAGTTTCATAATCTATAATTGCTGCGTGTTTGACAAAAAAATCTGATCCTAAAACGCCTTGTATTTCGTTGTCAAAAGTTTTTATGATTAGAAATTCGTGCGTAATGCTTTGTAAGCTATTATTGATGTTCAACGAAATTTTTGCAGAACCCCTCGACATTGTTGATCCTGAAACTCCTTTTATTTTGACTGTGTCATATGAATTTATTTGTTGATTCTTATGTAAACTTTCAGAAAAGAAAGCACTTATCGATGCTCCAGTATCTATTAATAATTTAATTGTACGATCTCCATAACAAAAATTAATAAAATTTAAACAATTTACATTATAAATTACTGAATTTTGCCTTATAAGGTGTGGTTTTTTAAACTTAGTTTTCTGATTCGTATTCTCCGTGGGGGCCACGAAAAAATGTTTGCTCAGTTGCCTTATTAACGGAATTTGTTTCTTCCTCTTCATTAGCAACATACATTTGCCTTTGGCTGTTATGAAAAGTTCTGTTACCATAATTTCCTCGTGTAGACGTATGTGGCATATTATATTTACCTCGGTTAAATGGTCCACCTCTTACCTGAGTACTTCCATAATTTTGACTTTTATTATTTGATTTTGAATTGAAACCCCTATTATAATTGTAGTGTGTCGTGTTAGTATTTCTCTTATTACTGTGGTATCCATGGAATGTTTTATGTTTATAATTATTATAGTATTTCTCCCTTGATGGATTTTTTTTGAAAACCTTGACTTTGCATATGTAACACTGCGGAAGTTGTCTGATCAAGTACAGATTCATCCTTAGCCGCGTTAATTGCATCACTTAATGCTGTATAATTTCGTGCTTTTATAATTGTTCTCAATTCTTGATTTCTAATGCCTCTTGCGAATACATCGACTGCTAATTTTTCGTTTTCTTTTTTAAAAATGTCTATAACTTCAGTATTGGTAATACTGCCCGCTTGCGTAATGGTTAAATCAGCCATTAGCGTCTCGATTGATTTCCCGTAGTCATCAATTGATTGATTATTTTGTCTTAGCGATTGCATTTTTGCTAGCAACGTAGGTGCTGACTGTTTTGGTAAAAAAAATTTTCTCAAATCTGCTATTAAATCTTCTACAGTAATATAAGTACTGCGAACTTTAATTTGATCGCGATAAGATAAACAAGCTTTAACAACATAATTTATAAGTAGTGATTTACCTGGTATATTCAGTGAAGGTTCATACAATTGAATTCCTTCAATTAACTGATATACTGTATCAACACTCCCGTTCAATTTTGGAAGCAAGCTAGATGCTGTTTTGAAATTAAATTGTTCGGCCATTTTTATTTCCAAATTTTCAGTTTTTTATATCACCACATGCAGTATCTTGTCTTAATTCTAATATATTCTTAATTTCTTTTATTATTATTTCTATTTGATTCTGCAATTTAACACTTACTTCTATTTCTATTTTAGTTACAACTTTATTTTCAATATTAAACAATAATTGTTGGCCTAACGCTGAATATGCATTATTAAATTTACTAAATTCTTCTAACTTACGGTTAGTGATGTCTTCATTTTGTCTTCTTGTTAAATTGTCTTTTCGTAGGTTGATTTTGAAAAGTTGTAGCTTCTGGAGCAGCTCCGAAAAGTCCTCGTAGTTTGACATGTTGTGTCACTCTCCATTGTAAGTCTCTTTTTTTTTTTCTTTATTTATATCTTGTTCATTTCACATTTCACCGCACTTCGTAGAATTTCTTTTCTAGCTAGTGTCCTTATGTACTCTTTCGCCTTTTTTATTACATAATATATTGCAAACAGTACTAGTAATGCTATTATAGCTATCAATAACCATTGGGTTGCTCCCCAAGTTACTTGCTGCTTTTCTGTTGCCTCGTTATTTCCCGTACCGGCAGCTTGCACAATAATTTGCTCTTCTTTCGTTTGTTTCTGTCCCATTTTTTAAAATTTTATTTAATTGCACTGGTCAGAACCATTGAAGAGTTGACTTTTGAAGAGTAAGGTTGTGTTGCTCCGAGCTCAGATAAAGTAAATAGTGTCTGCTATAAACTCCATAAGTGATAACGTGCGATAGGGTGTGCAAAGAGCAGAGGCCTCCTAGGTCCCTGATATCAGCGGCTGCAATGCGGTAAATATAAATATTTACTAATCTAAACAATCTTATGCATCCCTACAACTGTCCACAAACGCCTACTGAGGCGGTATTAGCGCAACAAAATCAACCATTATTTAATGAAAACCAAACAAGAAGTCAAAATGAACAGGCATTGTATAATGCTTGGTTATATGAAAAGCAAGCCAGAGAAAAACTGGAATATAGTATGTCACAAATGCAAAACCAATTAAAAGAGTTGCAAAGCAAAATACAAGAAAACGCCGATGAAAAAATAACAGCTGAAAATGAACAACAAAAAACCCAAAGCGAGTATTACACGGACGAAGAAGAATTAAGTAGAGAAACGGAATGGATTAGAGTTAAAGCCAGAAAGAAGCGAATGGCAAGCTCTTCCCCGCAGGAAGTGGAACGACCTAAAGGAAAGAAAGCAGCTACTCAACCAAAACACAAGCCACCACCACCACCACCACCTGTCATAATTAATAAGTTACAAAACTATAACAGTTTAGCTGAAACTCTCAAAGAAAATGAAATAAGCTACAAGGCAGCTTTGCTTTCGGGAGGTAATGTAAAACTCAATGTGGAAAATGAAACTAGTTATAGGAATCTAACACGATTTCTTAACAATACTGAACTTGAATGGTACTCATTCGAAAATAAACAAACGAGACCGATCAAAGTTGTCGTGAGAAAACTACATCAGACATGTAAAATCGAACATATCTTCGAGGATATAAAAATTAAAGGCTTCAAAATCCTAGAAGTGAGACAGCTACTTAAATGGAAAGATAAGACGCCATTACCTCTCTTCGTGTTATCTTTTAGAAAAGATGAAGATATCAAAAAAATATATAATATTAATGAAATATTGTATATGAAAGTGGAGATTGAAGCATTTAAAAGCCTACATTACTTCCACAATGTAAAAATGTCAAAATATGGACACACACAAAACTACTGCGGCAGAGAAGCCAGGTGCGTCAAATGTGCAGGAAAGCACCACACAAAAATCTGCCAAAAGCAGAAAGACACGAAACCCAAGTGTATCCACTGTGGCGGGGAACATCCAGCTAATTATAGAGGCTGTAGCACAGCGATAGCTCTCAAAACTTAAGAAACAAACAACTTAACAAGAAAATTCCAGAAAGGCAAGAAGTTAACACGAATAGAGAAGAAAATAGACCTACGCAACAGTGGAGAGTACAGCCGAATATAACTTACGCTCAAACGACAAAGAACGAAACACCACGAGATGAGCCTGGCACCGACACTTCAACTCTAATGCTCCAGCAGATTAAGAGTATGATGGAAGAGCGGGAAATAAAACAAGAAATTTTTAACCAAACGATCTTAGAAAGATTAACTAAATTAGAAAACGCTATCAACATCAAAACTAAACATGTTGGCTAATGATCTTAGAATACTCCAATGGAATGCTAACGGACTCTTTCAACACCAACAAGAGTTACATACTATACTAAAAACTCAAAATATTGATATATGTCTAATCTCAGAGTCACACTTCACGAACGAAACATATATTAAACTGAAAGGCTACCAAGTGTATCACGCCCTACATCCTCAGAATACAGCTAGAGGAGGAGCAGCTATTGTAATTAAAAACAGTATAACTCATTATGAGAAAGAAAAGTATGAGACAGAGGTAATACAAGCTGTTAGTATATGTATCAAAACACAAAAGTATCTGATTACTGTAGCAGCGGCATACTTTCCACCTCGACATAATCTGCAAAAAAAAGATTATATAAACTTCTTTCAAACTCTAGGTGAAAGATTTATTATAGGAGCAGACTTCAATGCTAAAAACACACATTGGGGGGCGAGATTGACGACAGCTAAGGGGAAAAACCTTTACCAGGCAATATTGGAACTTAAAGGTAGCTGGCATTCAACTGGTAGACCCACGTATTGGCCGACGGATACTGCAAAAGTCCCAGACCTTCTGGATTTCTATATTTCAAGAAAAATACCAACAAATTTTATACAGATCCAAGACTTTGATGACCTAATGTCTGACCATTCCCCTATCTTGCTGACGTTACAGGAAAAAATAGTGACTAAGGAAATAAACCCGACACTAACTAATAGGTTTACCGACTGGGAAGGCTTTAAAACAGAGCTCAGCGAAAAGATCTTACTAAACGTACAAATTTCAACAAAAGAGCAACTTGAATATGAAGCAGAGAAATTTATGATGGATATTCAAAGCGCAGCATGGAATAATACACCAGAAATAAATAGAAAGCCGACAAGGAATAATTACCCAAAAGAAATCATAGATTTAATAAGAAAAAAGAGAAAAGCCAGAAAGACGTGGCAGAGATCGAGAACAAGAGAAAATAAGCATACGCTGAATGCTCTTACATCACAACTCAAAAAGGAAACTGAAAAAATTAGGAATGAAGCACTGAATACCTACCTTAAAGAAATCACGGCTGATCAAAGTACTGACCACGGATTATGGAAAACTACTAAGGGAATTAACAGACCAACAAAACATATTCCACCGATACGTAAAGAAGACGGGTCTTGGGCAAAGTCTGACAAACAAAAAGCAGACACATTCGCAGTTTATCTAGAAGGCATCTTCCAACCAAACGCAGAACAAATTCAAATGCAAGCTCAAACAGAACCAACTGCAAGAATGGTAGATATCCCATCAACCACTCCCAAAGAAGTATATAGAGTAATAAAAAAAAATATTAACCCAAAAAAGGCTCCGGGATTCGATTTAGTCACTGGGAAGATATTACAACAGTTGCCACGGAAAGGTATTATGAAAATTACGCACTTAATAAATGCAATATTTAGGCTACAATACGTCTCAGACTTGTGGAAAACAGCTGAAGTTATCATGATACCCAAACCGGGAAAGCCTATTAACGATGTAAGTTCATATAGGCCAATATCATTGTTACCCATAATATCAAAGCTCTTCGAAAAGTTATTTTTAAAAAGAATGAAGACGATAATTGAAGATCAACAACTCATTCCCCCACATCAATTTGGGTTCCGTAATGAGCATTCTACGGTAGACCAAGTACATCGTATTACGGATGTGATAGAAAAAGCACTCGAGGAAAAGAAAATATGCTCAGCAATATTTTTAGACATTGCGAAAGCATTTGATAAAGTATGGCATGAGGGTTTACTAATGAAATTAAAAAGATACTTCCCTAAGCAATATGTTCAACTCTTGGACTCGTACCTCACAGACCGTACCTTTAAAATTAAACAGGATAGCGAGCTTTCTGAACTCAAAACAATAAAAGCAGGTGTTCCACAGGGAAGCGTTCTTGGGCCTGTACTATATCTGCTGTATACATGTGACATTCCTGAAAATGAAAATGTTAAACTAGCTACTTTCGCGGATGACACCGCAGTATTAGCTACAGGAGATAATATAGATGAAACAACGGCCAAGCTCCAAGGCGCAATTGATGAAATAAATACGTGGATGAAAAGGTGGCGTATAAAGGCTAATGAAGAAAAATCTGCTCATGTAAACTTCAAGAATAGAACAATAAACCACCTTTCAGTAAATCTAAACAATAACATAATTCCACATCAAGGAACAGCCAAATACCTAGGCCTAAACCTAGATGCAAAGTTGAAGTGGAAAGAGCATGTCAAAAAGAAAGCAACCGAAGTAAAATTGAGATATAACAGCATGTACTGGCTTATGGGAAGAAATTCTCAACTATCCACCCGAAATAAAGTACTAGTTTATAAACAGGTGATAAGACCAGTGTGGATTTATGGCATCCAACTGTGGGGATGTACAAAAAGGAGTAATTATTCTTGTATACAGAAATTCCAGAATCGAGTTCTACGAAATATGGTAAATGCCCCTTGGTACGTGCGAGACAGGGATCTGCATCGGGAACTCCAGGTGGAGATGGTCGAGGACGTAATCAGGAAGATTGCCAGAAGCCACGAGGAGAGGCTTCATAAACACCCAAATTTAGAAGCCCTTCAACTTCTAGACAATCAAGATCTTCTCCGCAGGCTCAAAAGAGCGAAACCATTTGAGCTAGTGTAGTGTAAAGTCTAGTGAAAAGCAGAGTATAGTGCAAGGGTAGCCATGCCAGAGATGTGTGCAAAATGTTTCAGTAGCTAGGATGGGTCAATGGAAACATCTGGACTAACAAATACTTTAGTAACTTAGGACATAAATAAAATGTTAGTTAATCTTAAAGATTAGGTGCATTGTAAAGCTTAAATAAAAAAATTAAAAAAAAAACTGGTCAGAACCACTCGTTGGCAGGGTCGCCATGTAAAGGTTCGCTTTTACATTAAATCGAGAATAACTGTTCTCACATTTATTGGAATATTATAATCACATAGTTTTACATCGTAGGTACTAGACTATGGTCTAAACCTAACTCATACTAAAACTTCGCTTATCTTTACTTAATTCTACTCCTTTATATATCCTATTGGTGGTATAATCAGGTCAAGAAGAATGCACTTTGTTTGCATCGTTGCTTATTGCCAAATAGTGTTGAATCGCGCTTATTGAAGAATGCATTAATTGCAGTTCAAAGTTTAAACTCCGCGTTCTAGATAATTTGATAATATGACATTTTATTAACCCATTACTATACACTTAGATGCGTTTGAATATGCCCGACCGACTTAATCGACAAAACATATTATTTATGAGTATTAAAAAAAATAATTATAAACAAATGGCAAATGTATACAATAGTTTGCACTTGTACACACACGTTATAAAATTTTTGACCAAAACTAATGATTTTGAAGTGTTCAAATAGGGGGCGTCCATAAATTACGTAAGGTGTTTTTTTAAATTTTGTGACCCCCCCCCCATGGTGAGTTTTTATTCAACCCCCCCCCCCAATCTCACATGAGATTTTTCAAAATGTGGGTTTCTTACGTAAACGCGTTGTAAAAAGAAAAAAAAAATTGCTTCGTGCTTTTATTTACGACTAGTTAAGACTAGTAATCAATATTGCTGAGAATGATCTTAATCGTATTACGATTATGCTTAAGATTAAATCTTAAGCATGTACAATCTGGATTAAATGGACCAAAATAGTATAATTTTTTTTTGTTTCAATCAGAAAAAAAATTGCCTGATATTTGCCGAGACCCCCCATGGTGAGATTCCGTGAGATTTTATTCAACCCCCCCCTCCCCCTTAAACATCTCACGTAATTTATGGACGACCCCATACTAATAATTCTAAGAAAAAATGCGAAATCGGTAGTGCGTTTGAAAATGCCCGTTTTAATGTTTTCCATTTAGAACCGTTTTTTTTCCAACAAACTATAAATATATTGTAGATGTTGTTTAAGAATGTAAACTAGAAGTTTGCCGCTTCGCTTAGCTAACTTCTAGGCAAAATCGCATTCGCGATTTTGCTAAACGCTATCGCGTTTAAGCCTTCGGCTCCTAGAAAATTCTAAATTTGTTGGTATTTTTTTGATAAACGCTGTCGCGTTTAAGACCTTCGGCTTTTGGTAAAATTCAAAATCTGACAGTGTTTGTTGACATTTTGATTCTTTTTCAAGTTCAGTACTTCTAGGCAAAATCGCTTTGCGATTTTCATGCATTTTTATTGTTAGCATCGATTCATTGTTATCCAATGTAACTTGTTAACCGCTCCGCGGCTAACATGTAGGCAAAATCGCTTCGCGATTTTGCAGCATTTTTATTGTTAATACCGATTTATTGTCATTCAATGTGAACTTGTTTGCCGCTTCGCGGCTAACCTCTAGGCAAAATCGCTTTGCGATTTTGCAGCATTTTTGTTAGTACTGATTTATTGTCATTCAATGCGACTTGTTTGCCGCTGCGCGGCTAACTTCTAGCAAAATCGTTTCGCGATTTACTGAATTTTTAATCTTAGTACCGATTTATTCTCATTCAATGTAAATTTGTTTGCCGTTTTGCGGCTAACTTCTGGGAAAAATCGCTTTGCGATTTTGCTGCATTGTTCGCTTCGCTTACGCGTCTCGTAACATAATTTAAATTTTTAAAATTAACGCAAGAACATAATTTTTAAAGCCTTCTTGAAGTTTTATTATATTAATTAGTCATGATGTA
>JARFIZ010000181.1:0-17114 GCA_036325965.1 Sinopyrophorus schimmeli
CAAGTTACTACCTGGAAAAAAACAAGCCGCCTCAACTACTTTTTCGAACTTTACGGCCGAACGCGTCGACAGATTTCGATTAAACTTTGCAAAAACCTTTGTTTTTGGACGCGTCGACTTTCCATGGCGTCGAAAATGCCCGTCCTAACGTCCTTCGGCGTCGTTTTGCCAAAAAACCATTTTCGACCCTATCGTTTTCCTCGATTTACTCGCGAACGAGAGCGACGACCTACCTTCGAGAAGCGAGACGCTACCCCTAAAATCGAGAGATCTATCTCCTCAAAAAATTTCGACGCCTAGAAGCGGGGAAAAATTTCGAGCTATGGCCCTTTTTTCGGTTTTCGTTTCGCTTCGCGTACACATAAGTAAGGGTACGGCCTCCCCCTTTGGAGATACGAAATCTAATTTTAAGAATTGTTACGCACTCGCATTCGAGGCGCGTCCTTTTTCTAACCCCATGCCTATATCTCTTTTCGTTCGCGAGTTACGAGAGATTTTCTGGCGCAACCCTTTCGTCGCGTTCGAGGAGCTCCCACGGCCGAAGGGTGCGAGTTAGCGGGGCGGTTTTTTTTGCAATATTTTCGCCCTCGAAGGCGCATCGATTCGGGAAAATCGCAAGTCGATGGGCCTTTGCGTTCGTCGTCTACTAAGCCGGAAGCGTTTCGCTTACGAAAAGAATCGACGATTTTCTGCCTCTAAGGGTGACCGTTTTCGGCGAGCTCTCACGGCCGAAGGGTGCAAAGCTAGCGAGGCGGTTTTTTTTGCAATACCTTCCTCCCTCGAAGCCAAGTCGATCTGCAAAAACGGGATGTTCGTAGCCCTTCGGGTTCCCTTTCGACTAAGATGGAAGCGTATTCCTACGAAATCTATCGAGAATACGGCCGAGAAATTGTTAGATTTTTACTCGGTACGAAGTGAAAAGGGCCATAGGACCGCCGCCATTGGCCCTATCTTATAGAGATCATACTCGCGCTTATTTTCGTACCTTTTTCGGCTTTCGTGGACGTCTTTTGGCCAAGTTACGAGCGAAATTATAAAATCTAGGCCTAATATCTTCTGCATCCGTGAAGCTTCTCGTGCAATTTTTCTTATCGAAAATGCCCTTTTGGCTCCCGGAACCTTAACTAAAAGATAGGGGAAATTTTGACGCTTAAAAGCGTGTACGGCACGGGGGTCTTTCGAGTCGTGGGGTAGTCGAAAAAAGTAAACAAGCATCAAACATTTGTAGTATCAGATGCAGTTCGAGAACGGGTATCTAGGATAGATTATTAAGGGTTGAATATAATCAGAAGGGCTAAGAAAAAAAGGAAGACGGGAAGAAAATAGAAACGAGTAAAAGTTTGACGGGATAAATAAATTGTGATTACTAAAAGAATTCCTACATATTTTTGGGGGCTCGTCCGGGATTGAATTGAAAGCCAAAAATTGAAAGGTGTTTAAGTTGAAGTCATGGTAGATGAAGTTGGGCAAATCGCCGAAAGGATAAATGTCGATCTGCTGGAAGATTCTGAAATCAGCAGAATGAAGATAAGTGAACTGAAAGAAGAGTTACGACGAAGGAAATTACGAATTTCTGGTAAAAAACACGAGTTAGTTGCACGCTTAAAAGCAGCTACATTGCTTGAACGTGATTGCATTCAATCAAACGATGAAGACGAATATCAAAACGAAGATGAAGATAGCAATAATCAAGACGGCAAACGTAATGACGGATACGGTTGCAAAAGAATGGAAATTGCTACTGATAGTGACACTGACGAACAAAATGACGACGCACGGCAAATAACAACGACTTCAAGACCATCCAGACAAACAAAATTATATAAACCTTTACTGATGTTTAAAGATGTTGAAGAATCTTTGGAGAAATTTAGCGGTGATAATCATACAAGTGTTAAACGTTGGATAGAAGACTTCGAGGAAATGGCGCAGATTTGTGAATGGACCGATATGCAAAAAATAACTTATGCAAAGCGTTTACTCGAGGGTTCTGCTAAACTATTTGTTAGATTTGAAAAATGTTCGAAGACTTGGAATACACTTAAAAGATCTTTGATAGAGGAATTTTCAGCAACGGTTGATAGTTATCAAGTACATCGAGAGCTATGCAATAGAAAGAAGAAACCAGATGAAACGCACCAACAGTACGTGTACAGAATGTTGGAATTAGCAAGTCAAGCAGATGTAGAAGTTCAAGCAGTAATCCGATATATTATTGAAGGTATTCAAGATGATCCCGTAAATAAGTCAATGCTGTACGGAGCTAAAACAATTAAGGATCTCAAAGAAAAATTTATACACTATGAAAACATGAAGAGCGAAGTAAAATATAAAGTCAAGAACAATGAAAACAAAGATGGAAGATCTAAGTGGTATGGTGCAAAAGATGATAAAAAGAAAATAATGGTAAACGTTTCTAATAAAGTAAAACGCTGTTTTAACTGTGGTGACAAAGATCACTTGAGTGCTGATTGCAAGTCAAAGGATCAGGGTCCGAAGTGTTTTAAGTGTAACACATATGGACACATCTCTACGAAGTGCACGCAGCAGTTGAGCAGCAAGAACGAAGCCAATGTGGTCATACAGCCGACAACTATGAAGCATTTCAAAGAAGTGAAGATTGGTGACTTTAATTTTAAGGCTTTAGTTGATACAGGTAGTCATCTCACATTTATGAGTTTAGATGTTTATAAATGTATAGGGTCACCGCCACTTTATGCAACAGAGGTGAAATTTAGTGGAATGGGTTCTCCCGAATTAAATACTATGGGTAAGTATAGAACAAATGTAACAATTGACGGAGAAACGTATAATGTTAATTTTTTTGTACTCCCAAGTGAGTTACTTAAGTACAGCTTGCTTTTAGGTACTGATTTTTTAGATTTTGTTGACTTACAGGTGCGAAGTGGTGAAGTTAAAATAAAAAAGATAGATAAAAAGTCGTTAACAGAATTAAACCAACCAGATATATTCCAAATTAATTTAATTGACGATGCAAACGAATTAGATCTTTCTCATGTTGCGCAGCCGTTTTACCGTAAAGAAATTAAAAAGTTGATTAACAACTATATTCCCGAAAAAACCGAAGACGTTGGAGTTTCAATGAAAATTATTCTAAAAGATGATATACCAGTTAGTTAGACCGCGAAGACTTTCGCCGCACGAGAGAAAAGAAGTTGAGAACCTTTTAAAAATATGGTTAGATGAGGGCATAACCCGTTTATCTAATTCAGAGTGTGCTAGTCCAATCGTGTTGGTTAAAAAAAATGAGACATTTGAAAAGTTAAAAGTCGCACTTATTAGCAAGCCAGTATTAAGAATTTATTGTTCAACGCGTGAAACTGAGTTACATACTGACGCATCACAGTTAGGGTTTGGAATGATTTTGTTACAGAGAGATCCTAATGATACTAAATTTCATCCGGTTTATTACGCTAGCATGAAGATTACACCCGCAGAAGAAAAGTATTGTAGTTATAAGTTGGAAGTTCTTGCTATCGTAAAAGCGTTAGAGAAATTTAGAGTGTACTTATTAGGTATACCTTTTACGATCGTAACGGACTGTCAAGCGTTCACGATGACTATGAACAAAAAGAATTTATGTGTTAAGGTAGCTAGATGGGCTCTTGCACTTGAAGAGTTCCAATATGTAATAGTTCATAGGCCGGGTAAAAACATGTCGCATGTGGACGCATTAAGTCGTAGCCCCTTGCCACATGTTTTGCTTCTAGAAGAAAGTGTGGATGGTAAAATCCCACAAATTAGTCGCGCACAGCAAGAAGACACTGAGTTAAAAACGATATACCAAGCTATAAAAGACGCTAAGACGATGGACTACGTGTTAAAAAACGATTTATTGTATAAGTTAGTTAATAAGGAATATGTTATTGTTGTGCCGAATTGCATGCAAACCCAAATAATCAAACAAGCACACGGACGTGGACACTTTGGAATAAGTAAGACGGAAGCATTAGTTAAGAGAGACTTTTGGTTTAAGAGTTTACGAGAAATGATCGAAGAAGAATGGATTGAGATGTTTGATGAAGAACGAGATGAAATTCGTCGGGAAGCCAGAGAACAAATTAGTGATTATTTTGAGGAAACAAACACATCTGAGGGCAGATGTGCTAGCAGGATGGCCGAATGTAGTATCGGATGCAGTTCGGGAACGGGTATCTAGGATAGATTATTAAGGGTTGAATATAATCAGAAGGGCTAAGAAAAAAAGGAAGACGGGAAGAAAATAGAAACGAGTAAAAGTTTGACGGGATAAATAAATTGTGATTACTAAAAGAATTCCTACACATTCGTATATTTATTTGTCGATTTCTCATTTATTCATATAACCTTCATCCATCAGCTGAAAATGGAATCATAGGCGGGTAATTAATTTATAAGTTTTATTTCGATATAATTGCCGAATTTAAGGGTGCTCGATCGTGTAGAAAGAGGAAAACAAGAGGCACAACGATTTAGGAGGCGGCAAAAAAACCGGGACTGGAGAAATTCGGCGAAAACGGATTTTAAACAGGATATCTACTCGCACGCCTATGATCCTGTGCTACGCGATCTTCGGAATTTGCTGACGCCTTAAAATTTTCTCTCCGGAGTACGTGGCGGGAAAAGTGAAACGTTTGAATAAGCGTTGCAACATATCGCCGTAATTTTTTAATTTTCTTTTTCAGATTCCTCCACTAAGGGGGTCGCTTGGTATTTTTCTTATTATTTTTACACTCCGGGGCGGGGGGGGGGATATCTTACGTAATATACAAGTAATCGATAAGTTGTCGATATAATAATTCAAATTGAAATTCTTTTTTAAAGTTATAACTTACTTCTTTTAATCGAACCAAAAATTTATAACGGGACCCTGCGGGAAGGGGGGTTATACGATAACCGCTTACGAAAAGTAATGTTAACTTCTTTAAGTTTCATAGGGCTTCTATATTTTCTATATTTAAATGGAAAGCTTCCATGCCTTTTGTTATCGACGAGCAAATCTTTTTATAAGGACAGTATTTAGCCCGAAATTTTTTTCTAATTTCTAATTTCGAATATGCCAGCTATTGCATTCGTTGTAAGTAACCCGTCAAACTACAAATTTTAATAGAGACGATAAAATTTGTTTCTTGAACGGATATTTCGGGCGCTAAATTTGAAAACGAATTCTGTAACAGACTACCTACCTATTATTTCAAATTTATCTTAGTTTTGCGTTCGAAGGGACTTTATAATTCTTACGTAAAATAAAACATTTTAAAATTTGGAAAACGTTTTCAAAATAATATATTATTTATATTTAGTTTAAATTAACACTAAACTTATTAATACTTTGTTTTTCAAGTTGTCACTTTTTAAATTAGAACGGGCCGTGTTTCAAATTAAAATATAAACATTCAAGAAATGTTCGGCGTAAGCGCATTTGTTTGTAATTTTTAATTTTGTTATTGTAATTTATTGTTTATTGATCCTTTGCATTTTTATCGGTATTTTCAATTGTTTCGAGGGCGTTCGATCTCGCGTAGCGCGGGAACTTTGAAAAGGTCTTCGTTGTACGCATTCGATTAAATGAATTTTGATTCTTCGAATTTTTCTTATTTTGTTTGCACGCCAGGGGGGGCGAGGGGATCTTACGTAATATACAAATAATCGTGTTTTAGATATAATAATTCAAATTGAAAATTTTTTTAAAGTTATTTCTTCCTTTATTCGAGCCAAAAAATTGTAACGCAACCGAGCGAGGGGAGGGTGTTATACGATGACCCCTTACGAAAGCTAATGTTCGCTTCTTTAAATTTCAAAATGCTTCGATATTTTCTATTTTTACGGTGCGAGTTAGCGGGGCGGTTTTTTTTGAAATATTTTCTTCCTCGAAGCCCCATCGATCTGCAAAACGGGATGTCCGTAGCCCTTCGCGGGAAATTCCGACGCTTAAAAGCGTGTACGGCACGGGGTCCTTAGAGTCGTGGGTAGCCGAAAAAGTAAAAATGCTAAAATATAATCGTATTTTTAATTTGGTCTTCGCAGCTAAGGTGGTTACGTTGTTCTCGATCAGCTGATACTTCAAAGTAAGCGGCTCGTCAATTCTAGACTTTTATTTCGATATCATTATCGAATTTAAGGGTGCTCGATTGTTTAAAGGGACGAAGACAACACCCAGGAACTATTAGGAGGGCGGCAAAAAAACCGGAACTCTACAAATTCGGCGAAAACGGAGTTTGAACGGTATTCGAAAGCGCACGCCCCTGGTTAGGAACTACGTAGATATGAATTTGCTCTCAGGAATGTCTCGGAGTACGAGAATAGTGCTAACGCAGCCGGACTTCGGCGTTCGCTATTAGCGGGCAGGAGAAAACGTTTTAATATTTTATGGCACACTCGATTCAAACGGTCCAAAATTAATTTGTATCTGTCAACTTGATCGGACATTGGATTTTTTGTTTTTTTAATATTTTCGATTGTACCGGCACACTTTGTAACCAAATCATGGCACACTCGATTCAAACGGTCCAAAATTAATTTGTACCTGTCAACTTGATCGGACATTGGATTTTTTTAGTTTTTTTAATATTTTCGATTGTACCGGCACACTTTGTGACCAAATCATGGTAATTAATTTATAAGTTTTATTTCGATATAATTATCGAATTTTTGGGTGGTCGATCGTGTAGAAGGAGGAAAACAAGAGGTACAACGATTTAGGAGGCGGCAAAAAAACCGGGACTCGAGAAATTCGGCGAAAACGGATTTTAAACAGGATATCTATTCGCACGCCTATGGTTCTAGAACTTGGGTACGCCTTTCAGTTATATCTCTACTAAGCGGGATCTGTACGATCGGCATCTGTTATAATCTACTATTTTGTGCATAACAACGGCGACGTAACCCGCCAAATTTGAAATTTTAATCGGCAAGAGATTTTGAATATGGAGTTATTTTCGAACGGACGTTTGAGGTCCCATAGCAACCGATAGATAGTTCGATTTATGGCCGCTCTTTTACACTCTCTTCGATTGTCATTAGCGACGCCGACGTAACGCCAAATTTGAAATTTGAATCGGCAAGAGATTTTGAATATTCGGATACGTTCGAGGTCCCATTGAAACCGATAGATAATTTGATTTATAGTCGCTTTTTGCATTCCTTTCGTTTGTTTTGTGCTCTTTAGCTTACTTTTACATTTTTTACCGATTTTAAAAATTTTTCAACGATTGAGGTTGCGTAGCAACACGAACGATATATTTTGATGGTTTGGCTTAACAACCAATTTTTTCCAACTATTTCGATTGTTTTGAGCGCGTTCGTTTTACTTTTGCATTTTCATTCGATTTTGATAATTTTTGAGTTTTAGGTTTTCCGGTCCCGGTGTTTTACAGATTTCTTTACGAAGCGGGCGTTTCGATTTTTTTTGTATCACCATGAGTAGGGGGTTTAATATAAAAATATTGAAAAGATTGTGAATATAATATTTCAAATTTAAATTCATTTTTAAATTTAACACTTACTCCTGTTATTGAACGGAAAATTATAAACGCGCCCGCTTGTGGGGTCATATATGTTTCGCGTATGACATAAAATTATCACAATCGTCATAATGCTTTTCATTTTTTTTATTTGGAACGGTTTAGATTTCTTTTTAAATTTACGGACAAAGAAGATTATTACTTTCATTTTTCTTCCGAAAACGGTTCGAGCGTAAAATACCCAAAATTTTAAAACGAACCTAGGGCCTAAATGGGGGGACGTAGAGAGTTGGGGTTTGCGCCGTCGAAAAGAACTTGCGATTTCGCCTCCCTAAGGGCGGATTACGTTGAATGTTACAATTCTGATTTTACAATTTTTTATTTATTTAATTTGTTTAATTTTTTAATAAGTTGCGTTTGCCATTGACTTCATATTATTCTTGTCGAACAGCTGATATTAATTCGCAACTATTAATTGATTAGTATAAAGTAATACATATATAAAATATTTTATCTACGTTGCAGAAATGTTTATGCGTAGAAGAGTTTATTTGTAATCTGATTTTGTTTTGTTAATTGCAAGGTGTAGACAAAATTTTATAGCCTTTATCTCGCACGCTAAGATCGACAAAGCAAAATTCGAATTTTACAATTTTTTAATCTGTTTAGTTCCTTTTATTTCTAGATTTTTTTTTGATAAATTTTTACGTGACCGACGCGACGTTTCAAAAGCAGGCCAATAGCCTCCAGCGCCAACTCAACCGCGTACATTTTCGGCACGGTTTTAACAGATTTCTTTACGAACGGGCCGTTTCGAATTTTCTTTTTATCACCATGAGAGGGTGTAATATAAAAATATTCGAAACATTGTGAATATAATATTTCAAATTGAAATTCATTTTAATTTTAATACTTACTTTTGTTATTGGAACGCAAAATTATAAACGCCTCGCTCGTGGCGGGGTTATATATGTTTCGCGTACGACATAAAATTATCAGAATCGTCATAATGTTTTTCATTTTTTTATTTGGAACGGTTTAGATTTCTTTTAAAATTTACTAGCGATATTCTTCGCGGCGTTCCGTTACGAAATTGCAAAAGTCCAAAAAGTAAGAAAACATGGGTTGATCAAAAGGGCTCGAATATCTTAGGCCCCAAGTCCGAGGAAGCTTGCTGAATTTTTTCGAATTTTGCTATTCTCCTTCCCTTTCATTTTCCTTCCGGAAACGGTTCGAGCGTAATATACCCAAAATCTAAAAACGAACCAAGTGCCTAAACGGGGGGACGTAGAGAGTTGGGGTTTGCGCCGTCGAGAAGAACTTGCGATTTCGCCTCCCTAAAGGTGGATTACGCCCCTTGAAATTTCAATTCTAACTTTACAATTTTTTTATTTAATTAATTCGTTTAATTTTTTAATAAGTTGCGTTTGCCATTGACTTCATATTATTCTCGTCGAACAGCTGATATTAATTCGCAACTTTTATTAGATTAGTATAAAGTAATACAGTAGAACTCCGATTATCCGAACGCCGATTAACCGAATTGCCAAATATCAGAATCGGTCCTAAGCGTAATACCCTGTATCTCGAATATAAAATTATTACCGTACATAAACTTAATAAAGTTTATTCTATGTGTGACAGTTCGTTTTTCTTTATTGCCAGTCTATGTCCGATTATCCGAATCGACCCCGGTCCCAATTAATTCGGATAATCCGAGTTCTACTGTATATAAAATATTTTGTCTAGGTTGCTAGAAAATTGCTTGTGCATAGGCGAGTTGATTTGTAACCTGATTTTGTTTTGTTAATTGCAGCATGTAGAAAAATTTTTATAGTCTTTATCTCGCACGCTAAGATCGAGAAAACGCAATTCGAATTTTACAATTAATTGCCTTTTACTAATTTTGTCTTTGTCATGTAAATATTAAAACAGCGAACTCGAAGACAACGTTTGTCGTTTCTAAAATGTTATCATTCATAAAGTAGTAAATTTATTATACCGGAAATGGCTTATTTGTTTATAAATGTTAATAATACAATACTTTTAAGTACCTATGTTGTTTTATCTCGGCGGAGTTTAGTTTACACTTTACAGATTGTTTTTTTATTCTTAAACTTGAAATTAAATTTATTTCTTATAATCATTTAATATTGACCTAGGTCCAAAATTAACATTATATTTAGAATTTTGATACGTTAACATTTCTTAGTAAAGGACGCTTATTACATTGTTCGCAGGAACAAGAAGTACTACATACGTTTAATACGTTTTGTCAGCAGAGCTTTAGTATTTTTCATTACGAGATTTTTTTTAATATAATACACAAAATGTTTTTTATTATTATTAGGTGATTACGATAATTAAATTTAATACAGTTTGGAAAGTGGTCTTGTAACAACAACCACCAAATTGTCGATTTTGACAACGCTTACTTTCATAAGTCGTGTTTTAGAAATGATTAACGAAAACATAAGTCTCTTTTAAAAGAAAAGAAGTGTAGCTGATAAGTATATTGAAATTCGATATTTTAACAGAGGCACGTTTGTTTTAAAAATAAAATAATTTATGAGCAAATCATTTTATGTGTAGTATCACAACATGAAATATTTTACCGTTTGAGGTCGTCGGATATTTTCGTAATTAGGCAATTTAACGTTGTCGTAGGTCAAAACCTGCGGTTTTCAAAATATGGGTTTAATTATGTTTTTGCTATAACTTTTTCAAATCAATGAATTTACAAAATATTACCAAATGAAATCGCTTTTAAAAATCACCCCACCACCATTTTCGACTCTGACAACTTTTCGGAAATACCCTGCAAGTTTTGCTTAAACTTCAAATAACTTTTACAACTTTCGACCAATTTTGAAAATTTTTTCAACGTTCGGCGTTGCCTAACAAATTATGGGCACCTTTACTTAACTTTTGCATTATTTACTCAAATTTGATTATTTTTCGATGATTGGCGTTGCTTAACAACCAAATCTGTATTTTTTCGTTTTTTGCCTTATTAGGGAGCGTTCAAGTATTACGTAACGCAATTGGGTGGGGAGGAGGAGCTTGTAAAACGTTACGGTACGTTACAGAAACGGGAGGGGGGTTTGACCATCGCGTTACGTATCTTTTTTTTTCATTTAAATAAAAAGCTAGGGAATTAAAATTTCCCAAGTTGGCAACCTTTCGTTTATGTATTACGGAAATCCTTCAATTATAGTATACGTCATTTTTATTTTGTTCTCCCAAGTTCGCAAACCGTTTGGTTTATGTTTTACGGGGAACAATGGTGGATGAAGTCAAAAATGTATGTAAGGACAAGGTCAAGTCAAGCAAATGTGCTTTGCGCAACATAATTGTGACGTTTAGGTAAATATAGTCACTTGGTTGTTAGTTAACGTTTAGAGATTGGGGGAGGAGGAATTCAGAAAACCGTTACGGCGCGTTACATGAGAGGAGGAAGGTCAAAATCTTCAAAAATTGCGTTACGTAATACTTGATCCTTCCCTTACCGGTTTTTTCAATGGTGTTGTGGACGTTCGGTCTTTTGCATTTTTAACTTTCTTCTGATACTTTTTTATTGTACCTACACGCTTTGTGAACAAATGATGGCATACTCGATTCAAACGGCGCAATATTATTTTTTACGTGTCCACTTCATCGGACAAAGGATTTTTATAGTTTTTTCAATGTTTTTGGTTGTACCTGTACAGTTTGTGAACAAATCAAAGCAAATTTGATTCAAACGACCTAAAATTAATTTTAACGTGTCAGCTTGATTAACCTTTGGATTTTTTTAGTTTAATGGACGGTTTTGACTGTACCTGTACACTTTGTAAGTGAATCATGGCACACTCCATCCAAACGGTTTAAAATTAATATTTATCTGTCGACTTGATCGGTTACCGATTTTAAATTTTTTTATGTTCTTTTAGTTTATAGTGGTAGTTGGGCTAACTTTTTAATCTTCAACCAATTGTTTTGGGCATGTTCGTCTAACTTTTGCATTTTCATTCGATTTAGATAATTTTTAAATTTGGCTATTTTTAATGCTTCGACTTTATAACGGTTTTTGCACCTATTGATTTGTTTTGGACACGTTCGTTAAATTTTGTATTTTTTATTCGATTTTAATAATTTTTACGTTTAGCGTTGCATAGCCACGCAACTATTTTTAATGCTTAGACTTTACATATAACGCTTTTTGCAAATCTTGCATTTGTTTTGGACACGTTCATTCGATTGTTCTAATTTTTGACATTCAGCGCAGCAGCCCAGTGATATTTATCGATGCTCCGGCTTTAAAACGCTATTTTACAAATAGTTCGTTTGTTTTGAACACGTTCGTTTAAATTTTGTATTTTCATTCGATTGTTCTAATTTTTGACATTCGGGGCTGCGTAACAGCCCAGCGATATTTATTGATACTTCGGCTTTATAATTTTTTTTTACTTTTCGTTTGTTTTTGTCACGTTTGTTAAAATTTTGCATTTTCATTCGATTTTAATAGTTTTTGTATCTTTGTTTGTACCTATACATTTTGAGAACCAATCAACTCGATTCAAACGGTTTAAAATTATTATTTAAGTGTCAACTTTTTAGAACATTGAATAGTTTAGTTTTTTTAATGTTAATGATTGTTCTTTTCATAGCAACCAAGTTATTTTATTTAATCGCTGTTAGAATTTTAATCAACTATTCGACTTATTAACCGATTTTTCAATTTTTTTTTCAGTTTTAAAATTTTTTTAGTTTCATATGAACTATTTGTGACCAAGTCATGGTATGCTCGATCCAAACAGTTGAAAGGGTCAATTTGGTCAAGTTTGTCATTTTTAACCTACGTCGATAATTTTTTCGACATTTGGCGTTGCTTAGCGACCATTCGATTTTAACCAGTCGAAATGTATTTTAGCTCTATCTTTGTTATTTATGAACCGATTTTGACCATTTTAAACTACACAATGAAAAATGGCTCTTTATAAAACAGAGTCTATGCTAGGCGCCGAAGGCACTAAACGCGTTGCGTTTCAAGTACGCATTTCATGTACCCCCCTAAACAAAATTGCGTAACGATTTTGTCTAGCACAATGAGCGAAGCGAATTTTGCTAGTTATATTTAAACCTCTAAAAAAAGGTTCGTCGTAAACCTGTCTTTTCCCGATAATTCAAAAACGGCGTGTTAAATTTTCTTCAAATTTTCTGAAAAGTTTCGGAAAAAGATTCGACGCTTTTTGGCGGCGTCCATTTTGCCCACGGGATTCTCTAAATCCGCCTTTTTGGCAAAAAACCATTTTCGAAATCGCATTTTTGCGCCTTCTCTTTCGATTTTCTCGAAAACTAAAGCGACGACCTACTTTCGACAAGCGAGGAGGTACCCCTCAAATTGTACGTGCTATCGATTAAAAACAAAAAAAAGGGGTAGTCGTGGGGAAAAATTTTGAGCTACGGCCCTTTTTTCGAGTGGGGTTTTCGACCGTTCGCTTCGGAGAGCGTAGCGGCGCCGTTTCGCGAGATACGACGTCGCACCCCGATAACAAAATTTGTGGGCTTGCACGGCCTTTCCGTTACCGAAAACCGTGTTTCGATATTCCCATTCGTTTCAAAACTACGATTTTTTTACTCCGTCGGGGCGTCGTGCCCACAAAAAAACGTCCTTTGGAGTCCTATAACGGGTCCTGGAAAACATCCGGGAGCGACGAGACCCCCAATGGCGATCAATCTGATGTCTGCCCAACAAAAGTCCTGCATGTCAAAACGACGTCGGAGCGTCCCGGGCGCCTCCACAGAAGCGCAAAAATTCTGAGAGATTTTTTTTGGAAAATAAAAATCGCCTCTAACTTTCGAACGCGTGCCCTTATAGACTTTTACTTTATCGTCCCGAAAAGCGCTTAAGATTTCAAATTCGATACCAAAATTCCCGTTGTCGCGACGCTTTCGGTTACGTCGGTAGCGCATTTTTTAGCAGAAACGACGCCAACTTTTACGTAAAAATGCACATACGAAAGCGCCTTAGAGCCGTACGATAAGAGATAGCGTTTTGGTCTAATAATACTTTAGAAGCGTCCATTCAGGACGCGTCTAACGGCGCAAAGGCGACGTCGATATCTCTTACGGTTCTTTTTAAAAAAATTAGCGAACGTCCAGTTTTGTATACATTCTCGAAAGATTCCTCCAAAAACGCTGCACAAGATGGTTGCTCTCTTATGTCGTTCCCGTATAAGGGGTATTTTAGCTCGCATTTTTTCTTATACGAATTAAATTTAACACTAAACAATCGTTAAAGGAAATGAAAAAAAGTGATCCAAAAGTACTTCGACTACAAGAGAACGTAGTTATATGTAAGTAAATTGATAAAATATATTTTTCTAATGAGAAAATTTTAAGCACGCTTATGACGAGTTTGAATAACAAGTCGTTGTGCGTAGACCCTTCGTCCCCTTATTTACCGTTGCTAATCCTTCAGGTATCTACTCTTTGTTAATTTTAAGTTATTTTTAACGTTATTAAAAATGCATTCTATTTTCTAACTACGTACGCATTCAGATTCGTACCTATCTACATTTTTTTAATTATTTGAAATAGGAATAACTTTATTTATATGTAGATGCCATTATTTTTATTACTTTCGTTAGAATAGTTTAAAAAAATTCCCAATAAAATTCCAAAAACTTATAATTTTTTTTAACGACATTCTATTTTATACTTTTCGACCCTCAGGACTCCCTAAAAAATTGGGCGGAATTCCTAACATAGAGGTATGTTTAACGCGGCAGACATGTTTGGGGGTGGAAGATACACCCCAACATAAAGCGAACAAAAGTGTCATCAGGTCTTACAGATTGAGATAAAAAAAAGTTTTTATAAGTCGGTTCAGAGGTTCTCGAGATAGTCGATTTTAAAGGAATTGACGGATCGTGCCTGCGTTTATTAAATTTGACGTTGAACTGCCAAATGAATGAAATTAATTATATTATAATTATACAAAGCAATTTATTTATGCGGTTTTTAATATTAAACTATTAGAATACTTACTAGAAAACGTTACTAAATATCAAATTTTTATAAATTAGTTTTAACAAATTTGATTACAAAGTGCATTAATCATTAATTATTGCAGTTTCATACATATTTATTTAAATTAGCGCCTTGGATCGCCTACTTACAATTTTAAAACGTCGATTTACATTTTTTACCATCACTACAAATAATTATTTATTCCTTTTAAATTATGTATTGAAAATACTCTCCAATAATGACTAACAAGAGGTTTTCTTCTTGAACAGACGTTTTTCTTAATGAAGGTATTGTTTCTTATCGTCTTTAACCGTTATGAAACAAAAAAGATGTTTAAATTCGAATTTAAGGCATTATGGGTTGGAAATATGAATTTTGAAACGCGCAAAACACCGGAGCTTTGCAAAAATTTTAAAAGGCGGCTTTTTCGGTAATTTTGATTACTAATATTTCCGAAGTTAAGAGATAAACGGCAGATTTGCGTAAACAGAACGGTTTTTGAAATCTTAAATAACAATATTGTTTAATTAAAAATTATATTTTGCGTTAATTGAAAAAGAGTTATAAAATTGATTTGATTCTATATCGATTTCCTCATTTGATAAAACATTTTGCAAAAGTTGGTTGCATATTGAGAGATAAAACCAAATAAATTGCACCGTAGTATTATTAATAAAATAATATTAATTAGAATTTTAAAATTAAAATTATGTTACGAGACGCGTAAACGAATCCAATGCAGCAAAATCGCAAAGCGATTTTGTAAATAGCCGCGAAGCGGCAAATAAGTTCATATTGAATGACAATGAATCGATGCTAACAATACAATGCAGCAAAATCGCGAAGCGATTTTTAACAGGGTCCGCAACCTGCGGCTCGCGGACCACATGCGGCTCTTTAATTCCTCGGATGCGGCTCTTTCACACTGTGGGTTAATTTGAAAAAATTAGAGAAAGCACAATTCCATCATTAAAATTTGGTGAAAAAAAATTTATTTATGACTCTTTGAATAAATTTTAATTCTGTATTGTCTATATTGGCTTTTTTGAATTACAAGGTTTCCGACCACTGGCCTAAACGTTAGCCGCAGAGCGGCAAACAAGTTCACATTGAATGACAATGAATAGATGTTAACAATAAAAATGCAGCAAAATCGCAAAGCGATTTTGCCTAGACGATAGCCGCGAAGCGGCAAATAAGTTCATATTGAATGACAATGAATCGATGCTAACAATACAAATGCAGCAAAATCGCGAAGCGATTTTGCTTAGACCAGAGGTCGGCAACCTGCGGCTCGCGGGCAACATGCGGCTCTTTAATTCCTCGGATGCGGCTCTTTCACACTGTGGGTTAATTTAAAAAATTAGAGAAAGCACAATTCCATCATTGAAATTTGGTGAAAAAAAATCTTATTTATTACTCTTTGAATAAATTTTAATTGTGTATTGTCTATATTTGGCTTTTTTGAATTACAAGATTTCCGACCACTTTCCTAGACGTTAGTCGCGAAGCGGCAAACAAGTTTACATTGAATGACAATAAATCGATGCTAACAATAAAAATGCAGCAAAATAGCGAAGCGATTTTGCCTAGACCAAGGATCGGCAACCTGCGCCTCGCCACATGCGGCTCTTTAATTCCTCGGATGGGCTCTTTCACACTGTGGGTTAATTTGAAAATTAGAAAGCACAATTCCATCATTGAAATTTGGTGCAAAAAAAATCTTATTTATGACTCGAAGCGGCAAATAAGGTTACATTGTATGACAATGAATATATGCTAACAATAAAATTGAAACAAAACACAATAGATTTTGCCTAGAAGTTAGCCGCGTAGCGGCAAACAAGTTCATATTGAATGACAATGAATTAACGCTAACAATAAAAATAGAGCAAAATCGCAAAGCGATTTTGTCTGGAACTTAGCCGCGAAGCGGCAAAAAGTTCACATTGAGCGACAATGAATCAATGCTAACATTAAAAATGCAGCAAAATCGCAAAGCGATTTTGCCTAGAAGTAGGCCGCGAAGCGGCAAACAAGTTCACATTGAATGACAATGAATCGATGCCAACAATTAAAATGCAGCAAAATCGCAAGGCGATTTTGCCTAAAAGTAGGCCGCGAAGCGACAAACAAGTTCACATCAAATGAAAATGAATCAATGCTAACAATAATTTTTTTTTCATCTATTTTTATATACACACTGACAAAACCTTCACACCAATACCTTGACTAACAACCCCATCAAAACTAATTTTATACTGCCGCAGGATTTTAGGTAGCCAGTAAATATTCGTAACATTCCAACGTAGTACTGAACTTTAACAAGAATCAAAATGTTAACAAACACTGGCAGATTTTGAATTTTTCTAGGAGCCGAAGGCCTTAAACGCGATAGCGTTTAGCAAAATCGCGAACGCGATTTTGCCTAAATGACCCGAAGCGGCACACTTGCAGTTTAAACTCTATAGAAAAACAAGCCGCCTAAACCTGTTTTTTCGAGATAACTCGAGAACCCCGATTAGGATTTGCTTTAAATTTTCAAAAATCGCCGCTCGATACCAATCGACGCCTTTTGGCGGCGTCGAAAATGCCAATCTCCTCCTCGGTGGCGGCCTTTTTGGCAAAAACGATTTT
>JARFIZ010000182.1:0-75981 GCA_036325965.1 Sinopyrophorus schimmeli
TGGGGTTAAAAATTGTCTTAATTGTCAACTGTACAACAATGAAGTTTGATGAAGTCGCCATCTCTGTGGAGGAAGATTACATTTAAGTAGAACTAGCGCTCCAGTCAAAAGATGCATTAGATTTAATTACTTTGTACGTTCTTGCAACGTGTTAAATAAAATCGAACGGCGCGACATCTAAACCAAAGGTGGAAAAGAAAGGGCAAGTGATTCATGAAAGGCTAAGAAAGAATTCATTCTTCATTTCTTCATAACTAATATTAAAGTGTATCAATAAAAACAAAATCAACTTAAAGTTCTGTAACATATGTAAACAATATTATTAAGTAGTAAAAGAAAACGTCTTATGACAACAAATTGGTCTTCGAACCACATAAAGAAAATTAAGTTCACGTGAAGCTTACATAAGATGGCAAGTTAGTAAATGCCTGTCTATGGTAAAGGATATGAAAAGTCAAATAAATTAATTTAAGTTATAATCTCAAAATTGAAAATGCTCGAAGACGATTTGTAAATTTCAAGATGTTAGGCAGAATTAAAATCTTTACGCAGAGCGACACTTTGAGAAACTTAAGAATAAAATATGTAAATTCACAAACACAACAGGTGAAGAAGTGGCAGTGCAATTGAGACTGAACGAACTAAGAAGTATCGACAAAATTTAACGAAATACAAGGGGCATCGAAAGTCTGTTATTTGACGATGATACATTTTGCAATGCAAGACGAAAAGCAATTATTTGAACTAAGTATTTCGAGACATATTGAAGAATTCATAAAATTACAGCGAAAAACTGAGTGCCAGCAATATCAATTTCATTCAATCTGCGGCAAAGATCAACGAAAACATGATGTTTTGACTAACAATTATTACAATGCAATGCCGAAACGCATAATATAAACAATCAAGTAATTGCACAAAATAAACACGTAACATTGAAGATACTCATAATAATATTCAAATAAGTCTCAATTTAAATTCAGTTCGATTACCAAAATTGATCTTACTTTGATGGTACGTATGCAAAATGGCTACTTTAGAGACATGTTCAATTCATTAATAAACAATAATTCCTACTAAAGGTTAAAATTTCATTATTTACGTTCATCTTTAAAGACGCATCAAATATTATTCAATCACTCAGTTTATGCAAGTTACGACGCAGCTTAGTCTATTAGAAGACCGGTACGACAATAAAAGATTAATGATAAACAACCATCTCAAATCAATTATAAATATTACACTAACCAAAGAATCTAGCACTGGTCTACGAGGTCTTTTAGACGAACTGTCAAAAATTTACGCTTTAAAGGTACTCAAACAATTGAACAATGGACACTTTGATTGTTTTCTTAATTAAAACTTGATTCTTTACCAGACGTGAATAAAAGGAAAATCAATTAAGTAAAACCGCAGAATTAGAAAAGTTTTAAGAAAACGATGCCAACTGTTTGAAACAATAGAAATAAGTCGAATCTCAACATCAAACCGAAAATCGTAGTAATTTTAAAGGAAACATTAAAATTAGTCGTGTTTAATCTACTGTCACCAATGACAAATGTCTTATGTGCGGAAGCGCATCGAATATACAATTGTACGCAGTTATGACCGTGCGGAACGCAAAAAGTAAAACGTCTTGTTATGCCTAAATTGTTTTCATCAACACATATGTGCAGCACCTGCAAAGGCAGTGGTTGTCGCATATGCACACTCAAACATAGTACCTTACTGCGACGACCAAAAACGTGCTCGAATTAGCAATCAGCATTCAAACGATGCAAACAATAAGACTCACAGCGACAGGCATGTCAATTCATGCAGTTGATTCAACTAGCAATAAACAGCACGTATAAATAAAAGTATTATTATCTACAGCATTGGTTAACGTCAAGGCAGGAACCAAAATTTGATATCATGTAGAGTTTTATTAGACAGCGGATCACAATATTCATAACAGAAAATTTCTGAGAAATTAATAAATGAACCAATCAAAATGACCGTAACGGGACTAAATCAAGTACAATCAGAATCTCTTAAGGCAACAATAACAATACAATCATTGTAAGTGAATACATAACCACTCTCAAATGCTTAGTAGTGCCCAAAATAACAAATTTATTGCCGAATCATCATTAAACGTCTCAATTAAATATTCCTCAAAACGTCATGCTTGCGGATCCAACTTTTAACATAACCAGTAGACATGCTTATAGGAGCTGAATTGTTCTAAATTAACTTCAATAGGTCAACTTCAAATTGATAGAGGTCCTATGCTCAAAAACAGTCTTAGTTGGGTTTTAGCAGAGATTGGATCAATTCTCAAAAGGCAAAAACTACGTGTCATACCATTAGAATGATATCGCGCGACATAAATACATTTTGAAATAGAAAATTCAGGCAGCAAAAACCATGGTCACCGAAGAGATATTATGCAAAAGCACTTTGTTGAAAACACAAAGAGATCAACACGGAAAATTTATTGTCAAACTTCATTTAATAGCAAAATTGATTTTAACGGACTGCAAGGAGCATTAAAACGTTATTTCTCAATCGAAAACAGGTTAGAAAATCAATTCAAAAATACATTACCTTTATAAACGAATATAACATTACAACACATGAAGGAAATAAATGCTGAAGTAGCAGGCGCGATACTATCTAAAGTAGTAAGCAGAGGTCTAAAATACGCGTAGTATTTGACGGCTCAGCAAAAACGGAATCGGATTATCATTTAATGATTGTCAAATGGTCGTCCTACTATCAAAACGATTTATTCAATATCACTCTAAGATTTCAAACACAAATACGTAATAACTGCGGATATTGAGAAAATGTACCGTATGGTGCTCATGCATCAGACCATCAGCGTTTAAAGGATATACTGGCGAGATAAGATATCAGATGACCAAAGGTGTATGAATTAGCAACAGTAACTTATGGTACATCAGCAGCAGCATTCTTGCATCATGTTTACAACAAGTAGCGCTTGACATTAAATTAATAACGCACTCAAAGTGATCGAAAATGATTTCTATGTAGATGACCTGATGACAGGTGCGAAACCATAATGCACCGAATTGAAAATGAATTAAGTAAAGCATTAAGCAAAGTCGGTTTTAATTTACGTAAATGGCGCACCAACTTTGAGCGGAATGCAACTGATCAAATGTAATGTTTGACAATGAATCAAAAACTCGAATTGTATTACGACACCATAAAATATGAAATAGATTTAGGATTGCCGGATAAACGACAAAGCGCACAATATTATCGAAGTGTCAAAATATTCGACCCACTGGGGTTTAAGTGGTAATTAAACTAAGCTTATAATTCAAACTATGGACCTTAAGATTAGATTGACAGTCTGTTAAGAAATTTACACGGAATGCAATTAAGGCAAAATCTCAAGCTACTAAATTCATCTCAATTTGAGTTGCAATAACACATTCAATCAACAATGGAATTACATTTTGACGTCCGAGCGCTTTCATGCTGCAATTTATATTCGTAATTTCAATATTAACGGTAAATGAAACAACTCTATTATGTGCAAAATCAAGGTTGACCATTACACAAAATATTTAGACTAGAACTCTTGGGCATTAATACTCCTAGACTTTATGACAAAACTCTTGTATCAATGGGCATAGATTTTCATGCACATTATTTAGTGATTCAACCATAGTACTCAATTGGTTAAAGTCTCCATCGAGATGGAAAACGTTTGTACAAATCGCGTCAGCGAAATACAAAATTTAACTCAACACGCCAAATGGCAGCATTCGTCGAACGACAATCCTGCAGATTTAATCTCAGCGGATTATTTTCACGAATTACTCAAATCAAGGATTTGGTTTGATCAGAATGGTGCCAGTACAATGAGAACAGGTGGCCAAACCAAGACTCGAGGACGAACTCCCAGAACAAAATTCTAATGTTACAACTTAACAAACACTCAATTTTCAACTAATATTTTTGCCCAATGGTCAACCATTACAAAAACCAAGCGAATAGTGGCGTGGATCAAAGATTTATTTCAATTGTAAAATCCCAAACAGCCGGAAATGCGAGGCAACACGGATCTTTAACAACAAGCGAAATCACCGATAGTCATCGAATATTGATAAAATTATCGCAATCAAGTTTTCTACGTGAAATTTTGAATCTGTCAAAGAGCAAACCCATATTAATAGTACTTTACTCTCATTAACGTTTTAGACAAGCAGGAATCCTCGGAGGAAGACTCAATAACGACATCTTGATTATAATCAAAACACCCAATAATTCTTAAGCAATCATATCTTAACTAGACAAATTTTGAAAGCGCACAAGGAACAATTGCATTGTGGCGCACAATCACTAAACTATATTCGTCAGCATATTGGCCTCAAAACAGACAATTACACGTCACATCATGAAGATGTATAAATGTTTCAAAGCTAATTCTAATTCTAACTATTTAATGGGTTCTCTAGCAACTCGAGTAACGACACCATTTTCTCAAGTGTAGATTACGCCGGTCCATCATGATCAGGAACAAAAATGTATTTTAACGAAAGATATATTTGTATTTGTATGCCTAAACGAGCCATACACTTGAACGTCAGCGACTTAACAAAATTTTATGCAATTTAGATTCGTGGCCAGACGAAACCTCGAACTATTTACTGACAATGGCTTAAATTTTAGATGCGTCTTAATTAAACATTGTACGATTTTCTCAACAGCAAATCAAATAACATCAGCGTTATTCAAAATTGTGTCACAAACGAATCAATTTCTTGATTTTCATAAAACAGCCCAAATTCGAATATAAGCCAGTAAAATGTTAAATTTCACTTGAAAGTGTTAAACAACGCGAATTTAGTTTTCGAAGAGCTTAGTTCTGTCCTTTGCAAATAGAAGCAGTCCTAAATTCTATCAGTAATTTAATGATCCCAAGACTTAACATCAGCAGATTTTTGATCAGACCACTTATGCCATACCTGATCCTGGAAATTACCTCGAAACACCTCAAGCAGACTCGATCGATTTAGTATCAACAAAAATCATAAGACTTCTGGTCAAGATGGTATCAAGAATATTTGAGTAATCTGCAACAAAGAAGAAAGTGGACATCTCAAACAGCATCGCCACAATGGTGACTTAGTCATAGTACAGATAAATCTTCTCCAATGCGTTGGAAGATGGGACGCATTGAAGAAATCTATAAGTCCAACGGACTGTAGTTCTACAATGTACGATTCTAATGTGTTAAAAGATGCAATCGTCTCTGCGTGCTACCGATCAGTGAGTCAAATGAACACAAGCCAAAACAATTAGCTAAGTAGTTAATTTAGTGCTAATAACTACGTTAATTATTGAGTTATGTTTATGTTTCATTTTGCATTCATAAAACTTATGTTTATTTATATATTTAGCAATAGTTTGTATTTGTTGAAATATTTTCAAACGTTTGTTAAGTATAAAATAGCGAACCCAGAGCGACATCTAAACCAAATAAAAGAAAACAAGTATTCTAGCTGCCAAGGCTAAGAGAATTCATTCTTCACCTTTCTTCATCGCAACTAATATTAAAGTGTACCCTCAACTAAGAAACAAAATCAACTTAAAGTTCTGTAACATACTGTAAACAATATTATTAAGTAGTAAAAGAAAACGTCTTAAGTGACAACACAACGTATGCAAGTAATCATTAGACCAGCGGGTCCAAAAATGTTGGGTTAGTTGCTGCAAATACTTGTAGAGAGATAAACAATTAAACTTCACATCGTGCAAGTTTTCTTGCGGAATTGCAGTTAACGCCTCGCCCATAATAAAATGTCCAGGTGTTAGAGCGTCCATATCACTTGGATCGTTGGAAAGAGGTACAAGAGGTCGGGAATTAAGGATAGCCTCTACCTGGGTCAAAACGGTATGAAATTCTTCATAAGTAAATTGTACTGTATTCATTATTCTTTTGAGATGATGTTTGGCAGACTTTACAGCCGCCTCCCATATACCCCAAAATGGGGCGATCGAGCTGGAATAAAGTGCCACTCGATCTGATTTTGAGCCAAAATGAACGAAATATTTTGTCATTATTTAATTTTGCAATTCTACCCAACTCGTGATTCGCACCTACATAATTAGTGGCATTATCAGAATGTAAATGTTTACAACACCCTCGTCTTGATATAAACCGTTTGAATGCGCTCAAAAAACCATCAGTAGACAAATCACCAACAGGTTCTAAGTGAACAGCCTTAGTCGTTAAGCAAATAAAAATGCAAAAATAGGTTTTAATTAATTTCCTATTCCTTAATCTTCCATCTTTCACTAGATAAGGTCCTGCAAAATCAGTACCAACTGAATAAAAAATACGTGAAGGTGTTATTCTATAGTTGGGCAAGTTGCCCATCTGTGGATATATTGATGGAGGATTAGCCCTAAAACATATCATGCAAGTTCTTAAAACACTTCGAACCGCTTGTCTACCATTTAAAGGCCAAAATTGCCTTCGTTTTTTTTACTAATTTGGCCAATAAAAGGGCACCACAAAGTTCCAGCTTAGGAATAGTCAAGATTTTAAGAGGCGCAACTCTTGTTTTAGCACATACTAAGTTAACTGAAATTTGCCCGGAATCATTTATTGTTCTTGAATACACATTAGCGCAGTAAGCTTTTTCAGATGCGTCGCAATAGCCGTGCAATTGTATATTAGACATATTAACAATAGTAATTTGTCTGGGAATATTAATTTTATTTAATATTGGAAGGTGGGAGAAAAAATGCAAGCATAAATTGTGCAAATCTGGAGGTAATTCCTGATCCCAACCTATATTAATTTTCCATAAACTTTGTATTATGCACTTGGCTGTAACAATAACGCAACAAGTAAGAGCGGGTCATAAATTTTGGCTATAGTGGAAAGTATAGTTCTTTAGAAAGTTTTATATTGTCATAATTACTTATGTCATTATTTAGCGCAAAATAAAATTCATCGTTTCTAGAATTCCAAGACATTCCTAAAGTCTTCACGTTTTTTCGTCCGAAATGACATAATTTGAATCTCTTGAATCGTTATTTGAATTTTGAAACACATTAGAATCGTTTGATATCCATTTACGCAACTCGAATCCGCGCTGCTTAAAACGGTTTCTAAATTTTGTTTTAATTTTATGGCGTCATCAATATTACATGCGCCAGATAGCAAATCGTCCATATAAAAATCATTTAAAATAACATCATAAGCAAGTGGAAATTCATTTTATTCTCTATAGCAACTTGCTGTAGACAACGTGTTGCCAGGAATGAAGCCGGTCCTGTACCGTAGGTAACTGTTTGTAATTCAAAATGTCTTAAATTTTCATCCTTGCTTGCGCGCCAAACGATTCTTTGAAATTTTCGATCCGTTTCCTTAATTGATATTTGACGATACATTTTAGTCACATCTGCAACCAAAACTATATTATGTTTGCGAAATCTGACTAATATTGAAAATAAGTCATCTTGTATGCAGGGTCCGATCATAAGAACATCGTTTAAAGAATTATTATTGGTAGTTTTCGCGGATGCGTCGAACACCACGCGCAATCTTGTGGTTAAACTATCTGTTTTTAATACACTATGATGCGGTAAATAATAACCGTCTTGCAAATCATTTTCTTTTATTTCTTTCATGTGATGCAGTGTTTCATACTCCTTCATGAAATCTCTGTACTGTTTATATATATATGGATTATTTTGTAGTTTACGTTCAACTGAATAAAAACGCTTAATTGCTTGCTCCTTGACTCCCCAAGTTCTTTGTTTTGAAAGGTAAACTTACGACAAATCGACCTTGGTAATCACGACTAAAGTTATCAATAAAATGAGTCTCGCAATCATTCTCTTCTTGACTATATTTACCGTGCTGCAGATTATACGAATTTTCAACTAACCAAAATTTTTCTAACTGAACATTTAATTGCGCGTTCGAACTTCTATGTGACGTAATTACATTACAAATCGCACTTGTTGTAGCATTAGTCGTTATCGGACCGGAGATTATCCAGCCTAAAACTGACCGCTGAATTATTGGTTTATAATTATTTATTTTTATTTGACCAGGGCGCAGCAAATGCCAAAAAATACCAGCACCCAAAAGTATATCCACTTGGCCTGGAATATAAAATTCTGGATCCGCTAAAGGTAATTCATCGGGTATATCTAACGATTCACAGTCAATCGAAATCTGTGGCACACTCTCCGTAATTTTGCTTATAATTAAAAGGTTTAACTTGCTCGAAAAATTGTTTTGAGTGGATTGTATCGTGCATTGCGCCTTGCTTGTAATGTGTGTTAACACCTGATTAATGCCCGTTACTGGCGTATTTATTTTGGTAGATTTTACATTTAATTTGTCAAAAAACTGTCGGGTGATAAAATTTGATTGACTACCACTATCTAGGAGTGCTCTACACTTTCGTGGTTTACCTTGACCATCAATTACATATATGATAGCGGTTGATAATAAAATATAATTATGATTTGACTGTGATAATGACTTAAACTAGTAGAACATGAGGTGTTACTCTCGTTCACCTGATCTGGATAAGACATCTCAAGGCTTTTACATAAATTTTGTGAAATCAAAGTTGAATTTTGCGTATTATCAAGCTGGGCTTTGCGATTATCACCATCCATTTGCGCATTTGTACTATTTATGCGATTATGATTATCCTTTGCCTTAAAGAAATTATTTGTTTCTGATTTGTCTTTATTAAAATGAAGCAACGTATTGTGCCTTTTTGACAAATCTTGCAAGTGCCACCTCGACAAACTGACGAGGAATGACCTGTTTTAAAACAATTTATACATTTATTTAATGCCTTTATGCGTTCAAAGCGTATATTTGGCTCTAAACGTAAAAACTTGTCACATGACGATATAAAATGAGAACCTTTACAAAATATACAATTTCCTGTTTCAGCACTAAAATGTGCATGAGAAGATCTTTGTTCAAATCTCTTTGCCCCTAACTGATTATTATGAATTTTCGTATTTAACGTTTCTAGTAGTAAACATCTGCTGTGCACAAAATTAGTAAAATCTGTAATTTTAGGAGATATTTCGCTTTTGTAGCTATTTCCCACTCTCTTTGTTCCAAGATCTAATTTGGAAGATAACAAATGAATCAAAATAGTATCCCATGTGCCTACAGGCTGTTCTAAATTTTCAAGCGCTCTGTAATGGCGTAAAAGGTATCTAAAATTGTCGTAATGACGTATGAGATTCCTTCACAACGTTAGGTAACTCAAATATATTTTTTATATGGCTATGAATTATAATTTTTTATTTTGATAGCGCTCTTTTAACAGATTCCAAGCTACTGGATAGTTTGCATCTGTAATTTCTAAATTATTTATAATTTGAGCGGCATCACCCTTTAACGAAGCTTGCAAATAGTAAAATTTTGTATGATAGTTAATTGCGTATTTTCGTGTATCAATGCATTAAAAGTATCATGAAATTGTACCCATTTATCGTAGTTGCCAGTGAACTCTGGAAGATTAATATCAGGAAGTTTAATATTTAATATGCTGTTACCCGTTAATGTATCTACTGTAGGTGTTATAGGTAATGTTTGACACTTCACCTCTGTAACCTGTTTTTCTCTCGCTGAACAGCTATGTAATGATCTGCGATTGCAGTTATCCTAAAATAATTATTTTCAAATTCTTCGTACTCATTGGTTTGATTTTCGCTAGAATCTAACATTACGATTTCAAATTGTAGTGATTTGAAATCATCCCAAACAGACTCAATTTTTGTAAACGTCTCTTAATTCTGCCACCTGTTCGGAGGAATCACTCAAATTTTTAGAAATTGTTCAAATCTAGTCAACTGACCCTTTAATGAGCCTCGTTTCATTACTAAAGCATATAATTGTTTTTCCATAACGACAAAATATTATTATCGCGAGAAACGTAAAAAATTATATTAAAAATATATCAAAATTTTGAATTAAATTATGTTGTTTTATTATTATAAAAGAAACAAATATTATGTCCCTTTTGACCTTAGCATGGGCTAGACTGACCTTAGGTTTTATTATTAACGTCTGCTTCTCAGCGCTGCTGTTGCAATTCGGCTCGAATGCACCAAAAATTATGTATAAAAATGTAAATTATTATTTATTTAAGTGGACTGTAAACTCAAATTATAAAATTTATTTCTAAGACAATCTTGCCGCTTAGCTTAACTGTATGTTAAAGAATAATGTCTAATCGGACTCGCAGGTCCATCAGGTACGCTAGAAATCACAGCGACCTCCAAATGTATCAATAAAGTAATCATAATTTTGGCGGGAACTAAACATATACCATTAAACACACCTCTTGAAGCAGTAGCCATTAAGATCAACATCCCAGTAAAAATCACAATCTGTAATTTATATTTACCCAACAGCCAACCATTAAATTTGGACGAAATTAATAATATTTTAAGTCACTTACCAAAACCCATTATTCTCCTAGGTGACTTCAATAGCCATAACCGATTATGGGGATCAAACATTACCGACAGAAGAGGTAAAATTATAGAACAACTGTTAGATGACACCGAACTTTTCCTGTTAAATGATGGTAATCCAACTCATTTCTCAATAGGAACAGAAACAACAGTTGTATTGATCTATCTTTGTGCAGTCAATCATAGCCAGCAAACTCCAATGGTCTGCCTTGAACGAACTTTTCGACAGCGATCATTATCCTTTAATTATTAAATTAAACACCGAACAAGACAACTTTGATAACCCTATAACAACTAAATGGAATCTAAAAAAAGCAAATTGGCCAGCATACAAAGTCACAGCACAAAACCCCATTAAAGAACTGGACGACCCTGATACGTACACTGGTACGATAGACTCCTTGCTCGACAGCTTCATGAACCTTATTAACAAAGTAGCGAATGCTTCAATGCCTAAAGTTATAATAGGTAATTATAAACCAAAACGGCAAGTACCCTGGTGGAACCAGAACTGTGATAACGTGGTGAAAGAGAGAAAAAAAGCATTTAACAAATTTAAAAAACACCCAACCGAAGAAAACAAAATTAGATACAAAAAATCAAGAGCTATATGTAGAAGAACTATAAAAGAGAGCTACCGATCATCTTGGCAAAATCTACTAACTTCTTTTAATTGCCATACTTCAGCAACCACCTTTTGGAAGTTTTATAAAAAATTTCAAGGCTATCCATCCAAATTTTCTGTATCACCCCTGATTAACGAACAAGGAAAAATTTTAACATCCAACGCTGACATCGCAAACTCATTGGCCGATGCATTTGCAAAAAACTCAAGTGATGCCAATCACTCTGAAGAGTTTTTAGAATTTAAAAACGCTAAAGAAAACATCACCAACTTAGAAAAACTAATTGTCAACAAAAATGAAGCATTACCACATATGACATCTATAAACAGCTTATTCAACATGCGTGATCTTAAAACAGCATTGTACCAAAGTAACAATACCAGTCCTGGCCCCGATAAAATTCCAGCAGCGTTAATTAAAATTTAGACGGAGGACTTCAATATTTGCTCAAATTTTATAATCTAGTCTGGACATCACATACATTAAGTATCTGGAAACACGCTATAGTCATGGTAGCCAAACCAAACAAAGACCAATCAATGCATTCAATTATCGCCCTATATCCTTGACTTGTTGTCTCTGTAAAATATTCGAAAAATGATAAACCGACGACTGAAATGGTCCTTAGAAACCCAAGATTGGTTCTCAAATAATCAATTTGGATTCCGGAACTTTAGATCCACTACCGACCACTTTAACCAAATTCACTCAGATATAAGCAATGCCCTAACAAATAATCTTCAAGCAATAGTAGTTTCTCTTGATCTAGAAAAGCTTATGATATGATTTGGATTTATCGAGTTATACAGATATTAACTGAACTAGGATTCCATGGTCATCTAATGCATTTTATAAAAACTTTTTTAAAAAACAGGAAAATCCAAGTACGAATCGGAACAATCCTCTCAACCACACTTGAACTAACAAATGGAATCCACAAGGATCGGTCCTAAGCGTAACTTCTTTCTGATTACTATTAATCCTCTACTATCTATAATGCCAAAACCTATTAAAACTAGAGCTTTTGCTGACGACCTTTCGTATGTATGTATTGGTAAAATAAGCACAATTAGTAGTATTCTGCAAGACGGACTAAACAAATTAACAGAAACCTGCAAACAAACAGGCTTTAAATTTTCACCTACCAAATCCGAATATATGGCATTTTCCAGACAGCGACAAAATCCAACAACTAAGCTCTTCCTAGGTGACCTCGAACTCCGAAAAACTACAAGAATGAAGATACTTGGACTAGTATTCGATCCCAAACTTACGTGGAAACCCTTCGTTGAAGACCTGTATATCCAATGTAAAAAAAGAATAAACACTCTAAAAGCTCTAGCCGCCAACAATCGTGGCGCAAGTAAAGAAGTTCTAATAACTACTTATAAAGCTATTATTAGATCAAAATTGGACTATGGAGCAACAGTTTATGGTTCTGCGTCAAAAAGCACATTAAACGACTAGATTCTATCAAACCACAGCACTAAGAATAGCAATTGGAGCTTTGTACCAGCCCAAAACTAAGTATACTTGCCGAGAGTCTAGAACTTTATATCTAAGAAGAACAGGTCTCACACTAAAATATATGGCTAGCAGTCCCTGTTTCTCCAATAAGCCACTCCATATCAATATTCCTTCACCTCAACTGACAAGTAGTACAGGTTATAAGAAACACTACTTACCTGTGCTGGACAGACTACATATTATACTAAGTGACCCAATGTTCAATAAACCAATGGTTTACAGACGTCAGATCAATCTATTTGGGACCAAACTAAACGATCCATTGACCTCCATATATACAACAACTCAATCGGTAAAGAGTTCACTTGAACTAGAGTATAGAAGTCTTGCAATGGAGATGTACAACAAGTACGATGGATATTGCAGGATGTTCACCGACGGCTCCGTCAGAGACGGTAAAAAGGATGTGCAATTGTCTACGAGGATAGTGCTTACATGTTTCAACTACCGGAATTTTTAATATTTTTCATGCGAAGTACTAGCAATTGATAAAGCAATTGATCTAGCACTTCAAAATAATCTGTCAAAAGTCCTAATCCTAACTGACTCAAGTCATCACTTGATGTTCTAATCCACAAATAAAGACCCTAGAATCCAAAGAATCCAACACAAATTGCACCATATAAATCCCACCTAAACCTTATAGTACTTGCATGGCTTTCTCACAAAGGACTGATTGAAACGAAAAGCAGATTTGGCCGCCAAAACAGCGTTAACCGATGGCATCAAATTTCCGATGAACCCGTCACAATTCAAGAATTTAAAGAAGTTGTAAATAAGTACCTATGGGCCAAATGGAACACCGTCTGGTCAAACACTACATCGCTACTCCACCTAGTGCGACAAGATGTATGGGTAAAGCACTTAGCCAGACAATCGTAGGGACCAGGTTATCTATACTCGACTAAGAATTGGTCATACCAGCCTTACACATAGTCATCTTTTAACTAAGACGTCAATCAGCAAATGCCCAAGATGCGAAGCACCGACTACCATTCAACACCTTTTGGTCACATGCCCAGTCATTGCTGGTATAAATGGTGATCTGCCAACTGAACTATCTACATGTCTAAACGACAAAATCAATTTCAGCAAAGTGACAGTTTTATTAAGATCCCTCCAACTGCTCAATAAAATTTAACTATTACTTTTCCTTTCAGTTATATCTTACAGTTGGTCTCAATAATGTTAACTATTTATTTGTTTTATCATTGTTGTCGCTCATGACCCAGATGTTTATGCGACTTAAAAAAAAAAAAAAAAAAAAAAAAGAAAATCTTCATTTTTCGTTAATTCGAAGCATTTTATAATTCCCTAAATTATAGTTTCGATTAGTAAATATTTCCAAACTCGAAGTTAAATTTTACAACTTTCTATAAAATACCTGGATGGTTAAGAACGTCTGGGTTCCCTCTTATTGCTGGCTAAAAGCTCTATTGTAAACTAAGGTGTTTTGACGGCGGCACTTCAATGGGATTTAAAAACTAATTTATGTTTAAATGCCTTATTGACAGTTATGAATTTTAAAGGGTTTTACTGTTTATTTCACAAGAAAAGAAACTATTTTTGCATTTTAGTTTTCAGTTTGAAAGATATACGCGGACTAACAAATGTGTTTTACGTTCTTTATAGTTTGTAACAGAGTATAACAGAAAATCTAAAAACATTTAATACTTTTTCTACAATTATTTACGTATTAATATAGAGTGTAAACGAAAATTAAAAAGTTTAAGCATAAGGGAGAAAATTAATCTTATAAAAGAAGTGGAACGTGGGCTCAAAAGAAAAAAGGATATAGCCAAAGACTTTGGTATTCCCGCAAATACTTTATCAACCATTTTAAAAATCTCTGACTTAATTGTAGCTGCTGAAGATAAAAAATGACCACCATTCTAGAAAAAGGCTAAAAGAGTCTCTTTTTCCCAATCTGGAGAAAGCTATGATTGAATGGTTTAGGTATGCACGTAATAAAAATATTCCGATCTTGGGACCTGTACTGTTATAAAAATTAGAAAAGTTCGCGCGCCTATTACATTATGATAATTTCAAAGCAAGTCAGGGTTGGCTGGAGAATTTCAAAAAAAGGAACCTCGTCATTCAAAATGTAATATGTGGTTAAAGTGCAAAAGTGTCTGAAAACGATCGTGAACTTTGGAGGCATAAAGTCTTAACACCATTACTGCAAGAGTATGAACATAGCAATATTATTAACGCCGATTAAACTGCTTTGTTTTTTAAATGCTTACCGGATAAAACTTGACTTTTTTAAATGAAAAGTGTTACGGTGGGAAACGCAGTAAGGAAAGAGTGACTTTGATAGTAGGAGCTAAAAATGAATGATTTATATATATATATACTTATACGTAAGTGTGTAACTGACTTTTTTTAATAACTCGAATTATTAATAATTCGAATTACTTTGGTGTCCCTTCGACTTATCGAGGTTCGACTGAATGCCAAATCATGGCTAAAACAGTCTCATATTTATTTTGTGCCATCTTCATTGAGCACTGCATTTTTGTTTTTTTAGGGCTTTTGATTACATCCGTACCATCTGTGAATAAATTATACGGTCGAAAATGCCATTTAGGAATGCTCTGTTTATTTTCTACCGATATTGATCATTTTTGTCATTTTGCGTTTCTTATCAACTATTAATTTTAACCACTCAAAATGTTTTTGACTATATCGTCGTTATTTATAAACCGATTTTGACTATTCTTAAACAAAACAAAAGAAAATCGAGTACTTTATTGAAACATAAGTCTTGCTAGACGCCGAAGGCACTAAACGCGCAGCGTTTCTAATACGCGTCCACTGCGGTCAAAACAAAATCGCGTAGCGATTTTGTCCATAATTCGCGAAGCGAATTTGCTAGTTAAACCTCTAAAAAACAAGCTTCGTAAACCTGTCTTTTCCGATAATTCGAAAACGCCGCTAAGATTTTTCAAATTTTCTGAAAAGTTTCGAAAACTAATGGACGCCTTTTGGCGGCGTCTATGACGTATTCTCTAAATCGCCTTTTGGCAAAAACGATTTTCGAAATCGCATTTTGCGCCTTCTCTTTCGATTTTCTCGAAAACTAAAGCGACGACCTACTTTCAACAAGCGAGGAGGTACCCCTCAAATTAAACGGGCTATCGATTAAAAACAAAAAGGGTGGTCTTGTTGGAAAATTTTGAGCTACGCCCTTTTCTCGAGTTGCATTTTCGAGCGTTCGCTTTGAGGCGTAGCGGCGCCGTTTCGCGAAATACGGCCTCGACCCGATAACAAAATTTGCGTGCTTTCATGGCCTTTCCGATACCGAAAACCGCGTTTCGATACTCCCATTCGTTCCGAAACTACGATTTTTACTCCGTCGGGGCGTTGTGCCCACAAAATCGTCCTTTGGAGCCCTATAACGGGTCCTGGGAAACGTCCGGGAGCGACGAGACCCCCAATGGACTTCAATCTGATGTCTGCCCAACAAGAGTCCTGCATGTCAAAACGACGTCGGAGCGTCTCCGGCGCCTCCACAGGAGCGCAAAAATTCTGAGAAATTTTTTGGAAAATAAAATCGCTAACTTTTGAACGCGTGCCCTTATAGACTTTTGCTTTGTCGTCCCGAAAAGCGCTTAAAATTTCAAATTCGATACCAAAATTCCCGTCATCGCGACGCTTTGGGTTACGTCGGTAGCGCATTTTTTAGCAAAAACGACGCCAACTTTTACATAAAAAATTCACATTCGAAAGCGCCTTAGAGCCGTACGATAAGAGATAGCGTTTCGGTCTAATGGTGCTTTAGAAGCGTCCATTCAGGATGCGTCTAATGGCGCAAAACCGACGTCGATATCTCTTACGGTTTTTTAAATTAACGAACGTCCAGTTTTGTATACATTCTCGAAAGATTCTTTCGAATACGCTGTACAAGATGGTTGCTCTCTTATGTCGTTTCCGTATAAGGGGTATTTTAGCTCGCATTTTTTTATACGAATTAAATTTAACACTAAACAATCGTTAAAGGAAATGAAAAAAGTGATCCAAAAGTACTTCGACTACAAGAGAACGTAGTTATATGTAAGTAAATTGATAAAATTGATTTTCTGATGAGAAAATTATAAGCACGCTTATGACTAATTTGAATAACAAGTCGTTGTGCGTAGACCCTTTGTCACCCTTATTTACCGTTGCTAAAGCTTTAGGTATCTACTCTTTGTTAATTTTAAAAATTATTTTTAACGTTATTGGAAATGCATTCTATTTTCTAACTACGTACCCATTCAGATTCGTACCTATCCACATTTTTCTAATTATTTGAAATAGGAAGAAGTTTATTTGTAGATGCCATCTTTTATATCATTATTTTCATTACTTTAGAATATTTTACAAAATTCCCAATAACATTCCAAAACGTTATAATTTTTTAAACGACATTCCATTTATTCCTTTTTAATTTTCTATTTTGGTTAGGTTGATTACATTCATTAAATAATAGTTTATAACATTGGCTTATTTTATTTAATTAAATAGAATAAGTTGCAAATTATTATTGAATGTAGAGTTTTAACACTATTTCAAAACGCTTCATATTTAATTTAGTACAATGCCTAGACCTAAAAATAAAGGAGTTTTTATATGTATTTATTGTTAAACATTAAATGGAAATATAACGCAAAATTTTAGTAAAGTTGCACTCTGGGGTCAACGACCTTATATTTTGTGGTCTTTCTTAAAGTATTCATACTTATTTATTATCAATTGACACCGTCTAGGAAATACAGTCAACTCGCGTTATAACGAAGCTCGATATAACGAAAATCTGATATAAAGAAAGAAACCGCCGGTCCCTTGAAAACCTCGGTTTATAACGAAAATTTTAATGAGTTTTGGTCTCGATATAACGAAGTTTTCTTGACCAAAGTCTAATAATTTTATTAAAAAGTAAGTACTATAGGTATGTTATAAAATTTACATAATGTGTTTCTACAAAATTTTGATTTTATTCTCAAGTATCTTTAATCTGGAGAACGCAATTGAACGGACACCACAATCACCTGCTTACAAACTATAATTACGGATTTTTTAGATTATACGTGTTTCTATTTCTATTATTTCTATTGGTTTTTTATTGTTGTTTTCTATTGTTTTATTAAATTTTATTAAACGACTTCAATTTGTGGTGTATTCGTTATATCGCGAGTTGACTGTACCTTATTAGTCAAACTTTGTGTAAATAAACATTTCAAATTTCATAATTGCAGTCAACAGTCGATCATACAATTTAAAACATTAAATTTATAATTTTGTCCAATAGACGTAGATTTCTAATTTTATTATAAATCACGTTGTGTATTTATTTTAAAATATTACGTAGAAATATGATAGAATAACATTCTTGATGCATTTGGACTTTGAGTTTAGTGACCTTCTTAGCAAAGCTGGTCAGTTTCAATTAAATAGACAAAGGCTCAGGTAGTTTTGGATTTACAATCATAAACATGGTAACAATAATTTATCGGAAAACTGGCCTGCAGAAAAGTATTTACATCGAATGTAACATGAAAAGTTAAAGCAGTGAAACTGTAATAAGCGCCTTATTTAGGGATTGCTTACCGAAAAATTATTGGCTACGTTTCATGTTTTAATTTAAAGGATTAATTAAATCGTCGTGTATTACACGGCGATACAAATGAAAAGTGTAATACCTGTACAATAATTATATATATTTGAAATAATCTGTGAACTTCATTTGTTGCATGTTACAACTTTTATTATATACAATATTTTCAATTTTTAATAGGTTTGAAATTCAGTTTGTTCTCCATTTTCTTCAAAAACTTTTTAACATTTTTAACCACTTTGTAAAAAGCGGAGAAACTTCATAAATAAATTAAGGATATCTTTAAAATTTTACCTGACACATAACAATATGTAGGTAAGGAAAACTGATTCTGTGAATCACTTATCCGAAAACTTGATTCATTTATACGGCGGTTTTTAAATGTTGTTTATATAGTTTGATTTGGTTCTACAAATTTTGACCCATATAAGCGGCTGACTCATTTAAGCAGTGAACCACTTATGCAGGGACTATTGTATGTAACGTCACATTAGCGAGTCTCACAAATGCGACGACGTGTAATAGGTACGGATGGCAAAAAATATTGAAATTCGTGACGTAATTTCTGGATGGCTAATTAACAAGTTGATCACCGCTAATTCTTAACTAAAGATTAACTAAATATATATATATATATATGTAAATATGATTAAAAAGTTTATGTTTCTCATTTTGTATTTTGATAAATCTCTAAACATTTTCTAGAACTACAAAAAATTACGCAGCTCTAATCATATTTATGAGTTAATATTAAAGTAATACTTAGGACAGGGTTTCATCGTAAAGTTTATTGTTTTATGATTTTATGAATGCGTCAACGGATCTTTGGAAACGTCCAAGTGGATTCAACCCACAAGGCCGAGTGACGCAAGTGTGCCAAAATTGTTATATTTTTAATTTAGTCTCAGCGAAAAGAGCCGGAGGACCGTCCCTTTGCAAATAACGGATATAGAATTATCCGTGTTTCTTTTGTGTTTTTACTGTCCTTCTACGACGCCCTTTAGCCGAATTAGAAGCAAAAACAAAGTCGAGTTGCTGATTTTAACTTATCAATCGCAACCGTACAAGATGGTCGCTCTCATTATTATTTTTTTTAATACTAATTAAATTTAGTGCGAAACAATAGTTAAAGAAAATGATAAAAAGAAATCGAAAGACAGTTCGAGTAAAAGAGTAGGTACGTTTAACATATAATTAAAATTGAAAACCGCGTTGAGCGAAGGGCATTCAAAATTTGATAAACGTCTTTCGTAAACAACTTACATATTTGAAAAAGATGTTGGTGAAGAAAACCACGTTTAAAACTATTAAAATTTTTTTTAAAAAGTGTAATGGGGTTGACAAAGAGGATTGTCCATACGAGGCGTTAAATCCCCCCCATTTTCGCAGAAATTTGATTACAGAATAAAATATAAGCATAATCAGTGAGTTTAAAAGTGGTTTAAGAAAAGACTTAGGACATCGAGAACATGGTGAAAAAATGCATTGAAAATTTTTCTAAACGATAATTAAAAATAACTGAAATGATTAAAAATAATCTAACTTTAAAAAATAAATGGGCAAATAAAAACGAAATAATATTTTAGAAATTATTTAATTTGCAATCTAAATTTAAGAAAACCCCATAATTGTTATAAAAATTATAGTTACACTAAAAGTTCTGGATGTATAGAGTCGGCAATAATAGTGGAAGGTTTTTGACACGGCGAAGAATTGCACGCAGTAAAATTTGGGAAATTAACTGGGGACGGTGACAGTAGCGTATACGCGAAAATTTTAGAATCAAGGTCCTACCATTTTATAACTGTAAAAAAAATTGAATGTCGCAATCACTTATTGTAAAAAATTAACGGTATTGACTACTAATACCGATTACCCGGCAAAACAATGTAAAATTTGAAAACACAATATTTTAAGATTTAGAACGGCGGTAAAAAGCGAAGTTATAGGAAAAATAATAACTTTTTAGAAGACAATATTAAAAATTAGACAGGATTGAATAAATACTCCTTACTACGATGTGTGTGGTAATCACACTAATCGTTACACTATTTTGAAAAAAAGATACCCAATGAAGATGAAGTTGATTACGTTGAATCTTTTAAAAAAGCGAATTGTGTTTTAAAAATTTATACATATTTAGTTGTTTTCAATAGCACTGTCGCAGAAAACATTTTAACAACGAACTTAGATAATTGACACCGTCATGAATCTACCTGCAAAGAGAATCCGTCAAAGAGAGAAAAGTATTAGCCTTAAACCGTTCGTTTAACAATTTTAAATCTTAATAAGACGGCAGGTAGTGTATTTGAGTTTAAAAACAAAATAGATGCAGTTCAAATTTTATGACAAAGTTTTAGGAGGCTTTGAGGGTTCCTTAACATATTTTTTGTCTGTTCAGTTAGAAAACTTCCGTTTAGAAAACGGTTTAAACAAATATGTGGTCGTGTGTGTGTGTGTGTGTGTGTGTGTGTGTGTTGTGTCGTGCTGTCGCGTTAATTGTCCACATAATCAGGATGTAATGGAAGATTTTAATTATCGGATAAATGCAGAGCAAGGTAAAGCTTAATATAAAATGCAGTCAACTCGCGTTATAACGAATTTCAAGGGACCCACGAAAAAGTTTGTTTTATCGAAATTCTTTATTATAAAAGCATAAATTAACAAACTTTTACAAATTTATTTAGAGATATAGAATCAATCAATCCAATACACCACAAATTCGTTGTCGCTTAATAAAATAACCAATATAACGCATAAATGTATTTTTTTTTAAATAAAACAATAGAAAACAACAATAAAAAAAACAATAAAAATAGAAACAAGTATAATCTAAAACAAATCCGTAATTTTAGTTTGTATGCAGGTGACTGTACGTGTCCGTTCAATTGCGTTCTCCAGATTTAAGATACTTGAGAATACAATGTTGTCCAGGTCATGGCTTTGCAAGTAATTGATAATTGATAGTGTTAAGTTTGCATTGCTTTAAGATAAAAAAATCAAAAATTATGTAGAAACACATTATGTAAATTATATTACATACCTACAGTACTTACTTTTTTACAAAAAATTATTAGACTTTGGTCAAGAAAACTTCGTTATATCGAGGGACCAAAACCCATTAAAATTTTCGTTATAAAGCAGATTTTCAAGGGACCGGCGGTTTCTTTCTTTATATCGAGATTTTCGTTATATCGAGCTTCGTTATAACGCGAGTTGACTGTATATAGTTTTTGTGTACAGTAATCTCGACATTGTCGAGGTTACGTTCAGAAAAACTTTGAATGTTAAGTCTATCTTAATGTGAAAATAATTACGTTCCACAATGGTTAATATACGTTATATACAGGGTGTTTCAAACAATTGTCAGAGCCAAATTGCTGGTGTGATCTATTCCAAGAATTTTATTTGGTATTATTTTTAAATCCATTGATTTGAAAAAGTTATAGCAAAATTAAAGTTTAGCCCATATTTTGAAAACTGCAAATTTTGACCTATGACAACGTTAAATTGCCTAATTAAAAACATATCCGACGGCTCAAACAATAAAACAATTCAAAAAAATTTTAATAAACTTGAATAAAACCAACGCATCAAAAATATGTTTTTACATAAAATAATTTATACTGTACGAACAAATAATGCAACGTTATTTTACAGATAGTTTGTTTGTTTTGAACGTTCATTTAAATATTGTATTTTTATTCGATTGTTCAATTTTTGACATCGGCTGCGAGCAGCACATATTTACGATCTTCGCTTTATAAGATTTTTTACAATTTTTGTTTTTGTTACGTTTGTTTAAATTTTGTATTTTTATTCGATTTTAATAGTTTTTCATGTTTTTGTTTGTACCAATACATTTTGAGAACTAATCATGACACACTCGATTCAAACGGTTTAAAATTAATGCTTAAGTGTCAACTTGATCGAACATAGATTTTTGCAGTTTTTATTGTTTTTGAGTGTACCTGCAGACTTTGTGACCAAATCATGGCACACTCAATTCAAAAGGTCTAAATGGATTTTAAGTGTCAATTTGATCCGGCAAAATTTTTTAGTTTTTCAATGTTTTGATTGTACCTTTACATTTTGTGACCAAACCATGGCACACTCGATTCAAACAGTTCAAAATTAATTTGTACCTGTCATCTTGAGCGAATATTGGATTTTCTTAAGTTTATTAGATGTTTTTGATTTTACCTGTAGTCTTTGTGACCATACGATGAAACACTCGATTCAAAAGGTCTAAATGTATTTTTAATGTCAATTTGATCCGACAAAGAATTTTTTAGTTTTGCAATGTTTTTGATCATTCAGCTGCAAACAGCACGATATTATCGATGCTCGGCTTAAACGCTATTTTACAATAGTTTGTTTGTTTTGGACACGATGTTTAAATTTTGTATTTTATTCGATTTTATTTTGCATTCGCTGCATACACGGATATTATCGATGCTCGTTAAAACGCTATTTTAAGAATTTGTTTGTTTCAACGTTCGTTTAAACTTGAATTATTTTATAGTTTTTCATGTTTTGTTGTACTTACATGCAACCAATGTTAACTTTTAATGATTAATTCGATCAAACATTAAAATTTTTAAGTCAAGTCTATCGTATTTATTAACCGTTGATTTTATCAATTTTTTATTACGATTTTCAATTTTTACTTTTCAATTTTTAGATCATATGAACTATTTGTTACCACGTCATGATATGCTCGATCAAACAGTTAAAAGGAACAATTTGGTCAAGTTTGTCATTTTTAACCTACGTCGATCATTTTTTGCTATTTGGCGTTGTTAGTGACCATTCGATTTTAACCAGTTAAAAGGTTTTTAGCTATATTTTAGTTAGTCTTAAACGGATTTCGACCATTTTTAAACTACCCAATAGAAAATAGGCTTTTTATAAATCCAGAGTCTATGCTAGACGCCGAAGGCACTAAACGCGTAGCGTTTCTTCATCTAATATAACCGCGCTAAACAAAATCGCAAAGCGATTTTGTCTAGCACAATGAGCGAAACGAATTTTGCTAGTTATATACTTATAAAAAAATAAGCATTACAAAATCTCTTTCGCGATAGCGTCCACGTTTTTGGACCTTGACCATTCAAATGGGGCACTATTTTTAGTTATTTCGATTTTCTTGCGCGGATTCTGGAGGAGAGGAAGGTAGAATTGAATTTTGGATATGTGGTAGCCCATTAAAGGCACACGTTTTCGTTTTTGTGCGCCGCAAATCTCTATCGGGGCCGAGATATCCGCCTCAAAGAACCGTTTCTGCGCAAGAAATTTTACTTTTTTCAAATGCGATTTTCGACCATTTCCGTGGTCTAATTTAAATTTAAAAAAGCGAATCTCAAATTTCCTCTATTTGACCCTTATTTTGTTTTTTTTAGATTTCCAAAAGGCGTTATGTGGGCAATGATTGTAAAATGTAATTACATGAAAACGGAGCAGTAAACAATGCAACATTTTAATTGTCCCCATCGTCATATCTTAGAGTTCAAAATTCCAAAAGGGTTAAATGTATATTCGTTCGAAAGCCCAAAAGAAGCGCTCCTTACTGTATTTTTAAAAACATTCCTCCGAACATTCGCTGCTCAGGAGCCCTAAAAGGTTTTAGCGGAAACGCGAAAACAGGGGTAGCTTTGAAGCAGCATACCGGTTTAGGGTTGCAGATAGACCCCAACATAAAGCGAACGAAAGTGTCATCAGGTGTTGTAGATTCACGTAAAAAGTTTTGTAAATCGCTTCAGCGGTTCTCGAGATATTAGATTAATAAGAAAAATTGACGGCTTGCGCACGAGTTTTGAAAATTTGACGTTTATCTGACAGAAGGAAATTTATTATAATTAATCATTTTGATGTACCTTTGATTGCTAATATCTCCGAAACTAATAACAATAGAAATGTGGGGTTTGCGCAGATAGAAAGAGCGGTCTTTCGAATGACAATATTCATCTTTGAGGACACCGGGCTGCTTAGGGCTCCGGCACAGGAATCCTCCTACACTTTTAAAAGCGACCGTTACGATATGAAACACAACCTTGAGAGAATTCACGAAATACAACATATTTGAATAATTCTTCCCATCGTCATTTCTAAGACTTGGCATTTTCAAAAGGAGTTAAATTTATATTTGCTAGAAAGCCCGAAGAAGAGCGGTTATTTCTGTTCATTTTGCAAAATTTTTCGTTTAGGGGTTCGACCCTCAGGACTCCCTAAAAAATTGGGCGAAATTCCTAACATAGAGGTATGTTTGGCATGTTTGGGGGTGGAAGATACACCCCAACATAAAGCGAACAAAAGTGTCATCAGGTCTTACAGATTGAGATAAAAAAAAGTTTTTATAAGTCGGTTCAGAGGTTCTCGAGATAGTCGATTTTAAAGGAATTGACGGATCGTCCCTGCGTTTATTAAATTTGACGTTGTACTGCCAAATGAATGAAATTAATTATATTATAATTATACAAAGCAATTTATTTATGCGGTTTTTAATATTAAACTATTAGAATACTTACTAGAAAACGTTACTAAATATCAAATTTTTATAAATTAGTTTTAACAAATTTGATTACAAAGTGCATTAATCATTAATTTTTGCAGTTTCGTACATATTTATTTAAATTAGCGCCTTGGATCGCCTACTTGCAATTTTAAAACGTCGATTTACATTTTTTACTATCACTACAAATAATTATTTATTCCTTTTAAATTATGTATTGAAAATATCTCCAATAATGACTAACAAGAGGTTTTCTTCTTGAACAGACGTTTTCTTAATGAAGGTATTGTTTCTTACCGTCTTTAACCGTTATGAAACAAAAAGATGTTTAAATTCAATTTAAGGCATTATGGGTTGGAAATATGAATTTTGAAACGCGCAAAACACAGGAGCTTTGCAAAAATTTTAAAAGGCCTTTTCGGTAATTTTGATTACTAATATTTCCGAAGTTAAGAGATAAACGGGCAGATTTGCGTAAACAGAGCGGCTTTTGAAATCTTAAATAATAATATTGTTTAATTAAAAAATTATATTTTTGCGTTAATTGAAAAAAGAGTTATAAAAATTGATTTGATTCTATATCAATTTCCTCATTTGATAAAACATTTTGCAAAAGTTGGTTGCATATTGAGAGATAAAACCAAATAAATTGCACCGTAGTATTATTAATAAAAGTAATATTAATTAGAATTTTAAAAATTAAAATTATGTTACGAGACGCGTAAACGAATCCAAAAATGCAGCATAATCGCAAAGCGATTTTGCCTAGAAGATAGCCGCGAAGCGGCAAATAAATTCATATTGAATTACAATGAATCGATGCAAACAATACAAATGCAGCCTAGACCAGGGGTCCGCAACCTGCGGCTCGCGGACCACATGCGGCTCTTTAATTCCTCGGATGCGGCTCTTTCACACTGTGGGTTAATTTGAAAAAATTAGAGAAAGCACAATTCCATCTTTAAAATTTGGTGAAAAAAATCTTATTTATGACTCTTTGAATAAATTTTAATTGTGTATTGTCTATATTTGGCTTTTTTGAATTACAAGGTTTCCGACCACTGGCCTAGACGTTAGCCGCAGAGCGGCAAACAAGTTCACATTGAATGACAATGAATAGATGCTAACAATAAAAATGCAGCAAAATCGCGAAGCGATTTTGCCTAGACCAGAGGTCGGCAACCTGCGGCTCGCGGGCAACATGCGGCTCTTAATTTTTCGGATGCGGCTCTTTCACACTGTGGGTTAATTTAAAAAATTAGAGAAAGCACAATTTCATCATTAAAATGTGATGAAAAAAAATCTTATTTATGGCTCTTTGAATAAATTTTAATTGTGTATTGTCTATATTTGGCTTTTTTGAATTACAAGGTTTCTGACCACTTTCCTAGACGTTAGCCGCGAAGCGGCAAACAAGTTCACATTGAATGACAATAAATCGATGCTAACAATAAAAATGCAGCAAAATAGCGAAGCGATTTTGCCTAGACCAGGGATCGGCAACCTGCGGCTCGCGGGCCACATGCGGCTCTTTAATTCCTCGGATACGGCTCTTTCACACTGTGGGTTAATTTGAAAAAATTAGAGAAAGCACAATTCCATCATTGAAATTTGGTGAAAAAAAATCTTATTTATGACTCTTTGAATAAATTTTAATTGTGTATTGTCTATATTTGACTTTTTTTAATTACAAGGTTTCCGACCACTTTCCTAGACGTTAGCCGCGAAGCCGCAAACAAGTTCACATTGAATGACAATAAATCGTTGCTAACCATAAAAATGCAGCAAAATAGCGAAGCGATTTTGCCTAGACCAGGGATCGGCAACCTGCGGCTCGCGGGCCACATGCGGCTCTTTAATTCCTCGGATGCGGCTCTTTCACACTGTGGGTTAATTTGAAAAAATTAGAGAAAGCACAATTCCATCATTGAAATTTGGTGAAAAAAAATCTTATTTATGACTCTTTGAATAAATTTTAATTGTGTATTGTCTATATTTGGCTTTTTTGAATTACAAGGTTTCCGACTACTTTCCTAGACGTTAGCCGCGAAGCGACAAACAAGTTCACATTGAATGACAATAAATCGATGCTAACAATAAAATGCAGCAAAATAGCGAAGCGATTTTGCTAGACCAGATCGGCAACCTGCGGCTCGGACATGCGGCTCTTTAATTCCTCGGATGCGCTCTTTCACACTGTGGGTTAATTTTGAAAAATTGAGAAAGCACAATTCCATCATTGAAATTTGGTGAAAAAAAATCTTTTTTATGACTCTTTGAATAAATTTTAATTGTGTATTGTTTATATTTGGCTTTTTTTAATTACAAGGTTTCCGACCACTTTCCTAGACGTTAGCCGCGAAGCGACAAATAAGTTCAAGTTGAATGACAATAAAGCGATGCTAACAATAAATTTTTTTTTATCTTAATAAAACTTTCTATATTATATGTTTTACCTACTTTTATATACACACTGACAAAACCTTCACACCACTACCTTGACTAACAACATCACCGAAACTAATTTTTATACTGCCCCTCAATATTATAGATAGCCACCAAATGCTAGTAATATTCCAACGTAGAACTGGACTATAAGAAGAATCAAAATGTCAACAAATACTGACATATTTTGAATTTTAGTAGAAGCCGAAGGTCTAAAACGCGATAGCGTTTAGCAAAAAAACTATAAATTTTGAATTTTCTATAAGCCGAAGGCCTTAAACGCGAAAGCGTTTAGCAAAATCGCGAATGGGATTTTGCCTAGAAGTTAGCCGCGAAGCGGCAAACTTCTAGTTATAACTTTAAAATTATAATACACTATTTTATTGGGATATATTGATCGTCAATATTATAGACCAATTAGTTCTTAAACAAAAAATATCGTAACCTACTTAGAAGTTTTAAGACAAGCTCTATAAAGTAATAGTTAATATAGATTTAAAAAATTGGGAAAAGAATTTGATTGCATCAGGTGTAAAATCGGTTAAATTGCTAAGGCAAAATAATCCTTGGGTAAAAAGAATATCCTATAGCAAGGATCGAAAAGTATGCTCAACAATTTTTAATTGTTATATTAAATTAAATAATTTTAAAGTTATAATGTCATCTCTTTCTTGTCGTTATACTAACTGTTTTTCAAGAGCCCATTGTATATTTAATCAAATACTGTTGTATTTTAATTTTATCACAAAATTATAATAAAAAAAAAAATAAAATTAAGTTGGCTTTATCTTAAAGTCAAACAAGCGGGTTTTCATCGGTAAACAACTCCAAATGCAGCTCTTGTAGAACAACTCCTATAACTTTCACAGCTTTAACTTAAAATTCCCATGTAAATACTCTTATGTCCGGAGGTGTACATCACCTTTGTTAGGCCATACATCCACTAATTTTTAAATCTTATAGCAATTTGAGTAAACGGTTGGTAATGCTTTCAAATATTTTATGACGAATACCTTATTAGTGCCCCACTACTATGCAATTCATTTTATCCACAAATTGGTACATATACAATTTAAAAAAATTACAAGTGAAAAAAGGGCCAAGGTACAACAAAAAATATTTGTTTGATTTCAAACATTGGCTATTAACATAAAGAAATTCTACGAATGCAAGGTATGTGCACGTTCGAGCAAAAAGTGGCACATTTCCGAGCGAGGGAGGCAAATGAAGCGCGAAGCGGAGCGGCGCGTTTCATTTTCCCGAGATCGGAATGTGCCACTTTGACCTCGAATGTGCACACTCGATTTTAAGCATGATTCACAACAATTTCATATCAATAAATTAATTGAATTCTTTTAATCGTTCCCTCTCACTTGCATTGATATGATTTTCGTATCTTTTCGCTCCCTTCCACTCACTTCTATGGTAAATACATTTTTCGAACGTAAAATCGATATTTACTACACCAAATTAAAAATTTCCATTTGAAAAAGCGAAAGATAAATTATATTAATGTAATAAATACAAGGATGTGCGCATTCGAGCGAAAAGTGGCACATATCCGAGCGAGGGAGGCAAATGAAGCGCGACGCGGAGCGGCGCGCTTCATTTTCCCGAGATAGGAATGTGCCACTTTGAGCTCGAATGTGCGCACTCCGTTTTTCGACACGATTAACAATGATCAATTTACTTAAAAAAAATTCAAGTAATTCTAGAACCGTAGTTGCGCTCTCAAAATGTCTCCCTGGGGCTTCGCTTATTTTTCATAATTTTTTACTTTTCTCATTAAGAAATTGCCGTAAAATAAATTTGTATTTAAATAAAGAGGCAAGAATGAAATTCTTATTAAGATTTCTTAATATGTATTCGGTATCGTAATTGACAATTTTTTAAAAACTAGACATTTTGGCTAAAATTCGTTTTTTTCAATACATTCAATTAACCGAATTTTGGACATTCCGAACGAGTTGCAACAATAATTAGTCCGGATAACCGAGCCTCCACTGTAACTGTATCATACGACATGCATAAAATATGACTTACCGAATGCTGTGCATTGAATTATTTTCGTAGTTCCTAATCTAACTGTGCTACTTGTTGAGGAGGATGTCGTAAATCTAGGAGCTTGCAGGTTCTCTGCAAAAGAAAATAGATTAGTTTTTATTGGCGAAAATACAAAAGTCGAGTTACAATATTATAGCATTTTTCTTGACGTATAAGAAAATGGAAAAAGCGAAAATTGTACCATAAAAAAATTCTATGGCGCAGGTATTTGTATTTTAATATCTTCATAAAAGTAGAAATTGCGAAACGATAAAGGATCGACTTAAGGTCACCATTAAGATTTAGTTCTCTGCAACCACATAGAAATATTACCCATCTTAAAGCTACTAAAAACAGTCGTTGAAATACAATGTGAAACAAATCACGATTCTTTAAGTTGTAAACATTATACAACATTGTTGACTTACGGAATTTTCATTTATTCCGCTTTTATCGATTTTCGTACAAATTACATCACAATAACTCTTCCGACAGTATTCATTGCATACCATACCATAACTAACAACTTTTAAACATAATTTTAAGATTACCTTTGTGTACGTGTACAGTTGACCTATATCTGCTTTACATCTAAATCATTTAAAACAAGTTAAATAATCGTTAGTTGGAGTAGAACACATAAATACCACTTGGCAAGCATAAAATTGCAATAAAAAATATAAACAAAAAAATTCTTTAATTGAAAAATTTCAAGTGGAATAAAAAATTGGTATTAAAACCAGTAGTGCATCCAATGAGAGGGCAGTCGAACTGCAGCCTCCCACCCAAACCCCTATAATTAAATACACATTAACCGTAAGGTTAATTTCTCTTAACGAAAAAATTATTGAAAAATATTAGAAGTAACAAAGAAGATGCGCTTCCACGGTTTTATATTTAAAGTAAATGCGGGAGAGATGCCGCGCATTTCCAAAAAAAATCATAACTTTGTCAATATTTCGTTTAATGAAATATTTTAACAGATTCATATAAATGCAAAACTAAATAAAAAATGCATTCAGAAATACTCTTAAAATTAAAAACAAAAAAGCTAATAGTGCGGCGTCTCTCCCTCGTGCTTGGTAGAGACGCCGCATTACAAAAGGATAGATGCCGCACTTATAATATTTGTGGTTTCCAATTATTTTCTCGTAGTTTAGCTCTGGGTCATACATTACACATCGTACAAGTCTCATGAAGCCATTCTGAGCATTTGATATATCGAAGTCAATCATCTTTTTTTGTAGTTTCCTCATAAGACTCAAAGCATTCTACACAAAAATAGTTTCTTTGATTTGTGTCTCTATGACTGCGTTTTTGTAAGGAGGCTCTTCGTCGCTGTCACCTTACTCATAATTAATATTGTTCTCTTTGTTACAGAACAGTATTTTTGGAATTTTCTTTTTAATGCCACTTTTTTTTGTTCAAATTTTGTCTAACTTTATTTTATCTTTACCTTTACCTTTATCTTATTTTTTTTTCTTATTCTGGGTATTCTGTTTAGTATAATGATATTTGATTCCAGTAATCATGGTGCACATAGGCACACTTGATCTTTATTTCAGTTTAAAATAATCTGTTTCTCCGTAAGTTTGGGAGAGATGGCTCATTATTTTTATTAAAAATTTAATGATTTTTTAACCATGCCCATCGGATATGAGAGACAATCGACTTCTCAAAGAGTGGGATGGACTATGAAATAAATTCTATTGACTTGCAGAAGCAGTTAAAACTAGAAAAGTGGATCCAAAAGAGTTGTTCAAAGTTTAAGAATTTGTGCCATATGTATATGTGACAAAATTTTATGTAAGAAAAAATGACCCTAAATAAATGGGCTATCTCACCCAGATACCATGGGACAAATGGCCCAACCAACGATTCCGTTACTTTTTCTTAAGAAAAATTATTACAATTTTTGTTTCTTTTGTTCGGTATGTACTCTTAGGTTTAGTATTGTTTTCAATAAAAAGTTTCAAATTTGTAGTGTTATAAATTAATATAAACTGATCAAATTGAAATAGTGGGTCAACTTTTCCAGACTTACCCTATACCAAAAGCAAAGTTAACAAAATCACTCATTTGGGAAAATCTAACTTTTTATCACGCCGAAGTAAAAACTTACGTTTAAATTATTAAAATGGCTCAATGATTTTTCTGTTTTATTAATTGTAGATTCTAAAAACTCTAAATCATTGATGTGGTTCCCCGTAGAGGTACAATCCCGTAGCTATTATTTAAGATTCATTTTTTTTTAAATATAAGTACAGTCGAACCTACATAAGTCGAAGCCCGATAACTCGAATTTTTGACAGCTCGAATTCGTACATGTTTCCCTAAGATTTGCCTATCTCAACGTTAATATTTTTATATCGATAACTCGAATTTCAATAACTCGAATTTGTTAATAAGTGGAAGCGTTTTACAATTCCCTTAATTCAAGTTTCCATTAGTAAATATTTCCAAACACGAAGTTAAATTTTACAACTTTTCATATAATACCTTTTAGGATTAAAGAACGGGTCGGTTCGGTGTTATTGTTGGCTAAAAGGTCTATTGTTAACCAAGATAAAAAGGTTTTTACTACAAGATGTTTTGACGGCGGCACTTCAATGGGATTTAAAAACTAATTTATGTTTAAATGCCTTATGAACAGTTATGAATTTTAAGATGGTTTTACCGTTTATTTTACAAAAAAAGAAACTATTTTTGCATTCTAGTTTTCATTTTGGTAATTATTCGTCGAGTACGAAAACTAACAAATGTGTTTTACGTACTTCATAGTTTGTAACAAAGTATAACAGAAAATCTAAAAAAATTTAATACTTATTCTAAAATTATTTACGTATTAACATGAAGTGTAAACAAAAATTAAAAAGTTTAAGCATAAGAGAGAAAATTAATATTATAAAAAAAGTGCAACGTGGGCTCAAAAAAAAAAGGATATAGCTAAAGATTTTGGTATTCCCGTAAACACTTTATCAACTATTTTAAAAAACAGAGAACTAATTGTAGCTGCTGAAGATACAAATGACCACTATTCTAGAAAAAAGCTAAAGGAGTCCCCTTTTCCCAATGTGAAGAAAGCTATGATTGAATGGTTTCGGTATGCACTTAATAAAAATACACCCGTACCTCGCTTTGCGTCGTTTCTTTTTGCGTTTTTTCGAAGTTGCGTCGTTGCTTAATTAGTACTAATTTTCACTGTGCGTCGTTAGGTTTTCGAGGTTGCGTTGTTTTGGGTTCGAGTCTTTAATTTTTTTCTTGTTTTTTAACAGATGACTCCACTTTTTTTTCTAATTTTTTCTTAATTCCACATTGCGTCCTTTCAATTTGCGTCGTGTTTTTTTGGAACGTAACCCCGACGCAAAATAAGGTATTGGTGTATTCCGATTTCGGGACCTGTACTGTTACAAAAATCAGAAAAGTTCGCGCGCCTATTACATTATGATAATTTCAAAGCAAATCAGGGTTGGCTGGAGAATTTCAAAAAAAGGAACCTTATTATTCAAAATCTAATATGTGGTTAAAGTGCAGAAGTGTCTGAAAACGATTGTGAACTTTGGAAGCATAAAGTCTTAACATCAGTACTGCAAGAGTATGAACATAGCAATATTTTTAACGCCGATGAAACTAGTTTGTTTTTTAAATGCTTACCGGATAAAACTTTGACTTTTTTAAATGAAAAGTGTTACGGTGGGAAATGCAGCAAAGAAAGAGTGACTTTGATGGCAGGACCTAAAAATTAATGATAACTGTGATTTTTTATGTCCAGTATTTTATTTATCATCCAACATAATTTTTTCTTATTGAGAAATCATTAATATTATAAATCTGATAATTATCTTCAACCTACATTAGGTTCTAGAACATAAGTGATCTTGGATTAGGAAAACCTGTTGAACCTGGGCCATATGTGTACCTAGGCCAATTGGCCCGTTTCAAATATTCCCGTGCTATTAAATTCTGTTGTCTGTGGTATTCGGTACATCATTGCTAACTATCCAATGTGTAATTAGTCGCTTACGGCCATTAAGCCAGTAGTTGGTGTTATCGAAGTTAAAATTTTTTTGTCGAAAAAAGTAATTATTTTTAATATACTTTGAAATCTAATAGTTTTATACGCTTTATAATAATCGCTTAACTTTTATATGCGGTCGGTTCTTTGACTTAACAAGTATTTAAAAAATAATAAACTTGCGAGATATGTATCCTCAAATAATTAAAATCCACCGTTTTCTACAGCAATGAAGTAGTGTTGTACTTCGGTCACTGTCGATCAGTTGTACTTTGGTCGGTGGCCTAGGTACATTCTGGATGTTATACTTTGACCAGGAGGATATATTTTTATGTATTTCACATTTATATAATAGATTCCCAATAAAATATATTTAATATTTCAAAAAATCATGTCTAGAAGTAAAGAGAAGAAGAAAAGAACGCCTATTAATTACAATATTGGAGACTATGTTGTATTTGTAAACGAAGGTTCCGATAAGTGACATTACAGAAAAAATTAAAATTCCTCAGAGTTAACAAAACCAGAGAAAGTTATTATGTTCCAAAGATACAGAAGTACTGGGGTTTCTGCTAAATGCTTAACACTGAATAATATACCTAGATATTGCTAGTGTTCTTATAAAAGTTAGTCCTAATGACTGATTCAAAAGTTAAGAAAGAAATACTATGAAAGTTATGTTGATTTTGTTAAAAATTTGTGATTAAATATATCACTCGACCGAATAAAAGAATTTTAGTAGAGAAAAGTCAATGTTTCTTTAAATAACCATGTTTTATCCCCACATTTTCAATGTGTCCTAGGTACATCGTCGTACTGGCCGAAGTACATAGGGTGTGTTGTACCTTGGCCTAATTAACCATTTTTTTTTAAACGTCTTAAACACATGTAAGTATGAAATAGACATTGCTGATATTTTTGTGGTGGCTACTCAAATAATAGACCTTTCAATATATGCAAATATGGTTTGTATACGGTACGTCAAATTACAATAAATAATATATAACTAAAAAACTGGCCGAGGTTCAACAGGTTCCCCTACTCATAACTTACGAAAATATACTCGAAATGTCATAACCGTGGCATGTCCGATTCTCATTTTTCAAATTAAATGTATAAATTTCTATCGATATTCGATTTGTAATTTAAAAGTTACTTCTCATAACTTAAGTCTAATATATACTCCATTAAATTATATTGCAATTATACGAAAATAATGTTTGGTAAAAAAAATAATCATATTTGATTTATGTCCGGAAATTTTATTCAATTTTTAAATTTCAAATGTTTGCCGCCTAATCGCCATCTTAAATTAGTTTTGTCCACTTTTTCTGGCGGCATTTTCAGGAGGGACTATTTGTGCAATGTTTACAGCTGTGTATTTATTTTGAAGTTTCAAAAATATAATTAAAGTAATTTGTTTTATTTTGAAAAAGGTATGTCATAAAATTACATGTCAGAACCGTGGTATTGAAATTTAAGGTTATTAATACGATGTTTGAAACAATTATAGTAAATTTTTATTTACTTTTACGTAAATAATCGAAATTATTTAGGAAATTATTTTACTTATCTGCATTATAAAGTTAGGTTCATTTTAAATTCAAATGTCATAACCGTGGATATCACTACTACCATGGCAAAAATTAAAAATAACATTTAATTTATTTTTTCCTCAATGTTTTAACTTATTTCTGTATTTATTTGAAATAGTTTTGTTAAAAATATTTGACAGAATAACAATTGAATGTAAATTTTGCAAAAAAACAAAAAAACTGGCGCTCAACAAGTAGCAACAAAGGACTTTCTCAATCGTGGTCTAGCAGAATTTTGGTCAAGTATTAATGTACCAGGCCAATTCTATTCAAAAAAGGGATAAAAAACAGAAGTTTTGACGTTTAATTTTTTCTTATACCTTATATAGAAAATTTATCATTGCAATAAATATTTTGAGGGTAGTCTGGCAAACAGTTGTGTCAAGAATAGGGGCGCCAGACTTAAATTTTTATATTCTACTGATCGAAATTTCTTCAAATAGTAAAACATTGTACTTATGTCTTATACATCATTTTTACAAAAAATTAGAAAAAAAAATTATAAAAAAAAACAGTTGGACAAGTTACAGATCGCCGGACAGTTGGTTTATTTTTTGTCGAATATCTAGAAATTAATAAAGTCCATTTTGTACTTATTTTGGTTCACCACCCTTTTAACGTTCGTCGCTTGGACTATTATATGTCAGTACCATGGTATTAAAATTTTCAAATTTTGTCATAGTTTTCGCTTCGTTGTAGTTGTAGTAGAACTAGAGCACAGGCTTAGTTCTGTGTATAATTGGAGACAGAAAACACCCAAAATACGCGTTTTAAAATATTTTTAATTTCAAAAAAATTTTAGTTATAACAATCACAGTTATCTAGGAATCACCCATATATACACCGTGTCCCAGTACTAATAGACGCCATTGATATATCTCACAGGAAATAAAATTCTGAGTGAAAAGTCCTTTGTCATTTTTTGATCAGACCCATAGATAATTAGTTATTAATAAAAATGGGTGGCCAATCAGGTGCGCGTTATAGCAGCAAAAAGAAAGAGGGGGAAAGTGAGAGGTGACTGCAAGAGTGAGATGAAGGCGGGATAGCAGTTTTAACAACGGGACGAAAAGTCCAAGCATTAACTTTTATGTGCTCGACTCTCCAGAAATTCCAGAAATTAATTTAATAATTAATTTTAGTGATGAGGCACCTGAGTGTTGAATCTCGAAATAGTGACTGTTTTACTGTAGACTGCCGTGCGAGGGAGCCTGCTGCTGTCCCGCCTTCATCTCACTCTTGCAGTCACCTCTCACTTTCTCCCTCTTTCTTCTTGCTGCTATAACGCGCACCAGATTGGCCACCCATTTTTATTAATAACTAATTATCTATAGGTCTGATCAAAAAATGACAAAAGAGTTTTCGTCTCAGAATTTTATTTTCTGTGAGATGTATCAATGGCGTCTATTAGTACTGAGAGACCCTGTATATAAGTACCTATACGTAAGTGTGTAACTAAACTTTTTTTAATAACTCGAATTAATTTTGGTGTCCCTTCGACTTCGACTTATCGAGGTTCGACTGTACCATAACATTTTCGAAATAAAAAATCAACTTTTACTGTAACAAATCTAATTGTTTGAACTAAAAACATAGAAGATTAATAAGTCTAATAAAACAATAAGTCGAATAAAACAATAAGTCTAATAAAACAAGTCTAATAAAACAACGATGTGCGCATTCAAGCGAAAAGTGGCACATTTCCGAGCGAGGGAAGCAAATTAAGCGCAACGCGGAGCGGCGCGCTTCATTTTCCCGAGATCGGAATGTGCCACTTTGAGCTCGAATGTGCACACTCGACTTTAAGCATGGTTCACAAAAATTTATTTATTTTCAGAAAAATATTGATTACAGATTACAAGACCGCGATTTTTTCAAAAACTAAGCCTCTGTTTGAGTGCCTTTGAACAAAGTATTAAAAAAATAAACACCGTACATTTTCCAAATATAAAATAATTTTTTTAAAAATCCGATAAAACAAAAACGTGGAAATTCGAGCGAAAAGTGGCACATTTCCAAGCAAGGTAAGCCCAAATTTGCATATTTGATTTGACGCACGATTCCCTATAATTAAAATATTTCTGAAAAAAGTTTTAACGCAAAATTAAGGACCGTAATTCTACTTTGCAGTGGCTCTCCACACAATCCATCATAATTAAACACAAATCAAGTGAAAGGCCCGATCGTTAGTTTAAAAAAAAATAGAAGAAATACCATTATAACTTACAAAAAAAAATCGCCATCCTGCACCACCCAAAATTCAAATTAAAAGCAAATAAATTGTCCGCTAAACAATTTTTGTTTGTATGGCATTGATTTTGTATGTAAGATATATCTTGTAAATATTTCGAAAATAACAAACAACTCAAAAGAAAAAGCTATTTTTGATATGTTTGAACACTTAATCATTACTTTTTTGTTGGCGCATTTTTTTCTGCTAATGGATTCTTTTAGAGTTCGTTACAAATTGGAGACGTTATGATTTTTTTTAAAAGTACCTCAAAGTCATTATTTTAAGAAAAATTCAATATATAAATATATGTAGAAAAGTTTTCAGTGGAAAATCAATCCAAATCGTAAAAAAAAAATCTAGATACAGTCAACTCGCGTTATAACGAATTTTAAGGGACCCACGAAAAAGTTCGTTATATCGAAATTCATAAATTTACAAACTTTTACAAATTTGTTTAGAGATATGGGATAAATCAATCCATTACACCACAAATTCGTTGTCGCTCAATAAAATAACCAATATAACGCATAAATGTAAAAAAAAAATAATAAAACAATAGAAAACAACAATAAAAAAAAACCAATAAAAATAATAGAAATAGAAACACGTATAATCTAAAAAAAATTCGTAATTTTAGTTTGTATGCAGATGACTGTGCGTGTCCGTTCAATTGCGTTCTCCAGATTTAAGATACTTGAGAATACACTGTCATCAAGGTCATGGCTTTACAAGTAATTGATAATTGATAGTGTTGAGTCTGCATAGCTTTAAGATAAAAAAATCAAAAATTGTGTAGAAACACATTATGTAAATTATATAACATACCTACAGTACTTACTTTTTTAATAAAAATTATTAGACTTTGGTCAAGAAAACTTCGTTATATCGAGGGGACCAAAACCCATTAAAATTTTCGTTATAAAGCGAGATTTTCAAGGGACCGGCGGTTTCTTTCTTTATATCGAGATTTTCGTTATATCGAACTTCGTTATAACGCGAGTTGACTGTATTTACAAATCCAAAATAGATTTTACAATTAGTAAATTAACTTTAGGTACATTTTTTTTTAAATCTTGAAAAAAATATCGCTACAAAATCTGTAGTATTTACAAATTCATTAAAAAAACCATTTTAAAAATAACTACTTCATTTAATTCATTGCACTTTATTTGAATTGATCAAAATTTAATTATCCTACAAAGAATTTGCGAAAAATAACATAAATAAAGCGAACTCGCATAATGTATTGCTGGAAAATGTGCATATAAATTTTACGATATGCATAAATCTATAACAAAAACGTTACGAATAAAACTATAAAAGTTTTCATTTTTTTTATGTTTCGACCTAAACACCGAAATAAACGTTTCCTATTCTAAACAATGGGCAAAGTCCTTTATTTGCAGAACAAGGGTGAAACTGCTGAATTGTCTTTGTTTTTGAGTTGTAAGGAGTTTTTATAGTCAGATCTTATAAATTTATTCCACCCACTGTGTTTTGCGTTATTAAATTCACCTTAATTTCGTAATATTCAAAAAAAAACAAAAAATGTAATAAAGCGATTCAGTGTTAAGTATCTTGTTTCTCGAGTTGCTTTATTAAATTCTTTAATATATTTATTGTCCTTCCGAAGCAATTTTAAAAGTATGTTCAATAAAAAAGGAACATATTCATTTTCAAAGTTATAATTTTGATTATTTTATTGGCGCTAATTTGCAACTAAATGGAGAAATAAAGATGTGTAGGTACGTGTTATAATGGGTCAATATTTGGTAAAAGGCTGAACCACGTCCTCTATGACATAAACAAAAATATTTAATTTAAAACGGTTGTATTAAAATTTAACAAAATTTTTCGGTGGCCATAAACTTTGGTTCATGTATTTTTAATTTTTCATTCATATTTAGTTAACAACAAAAGATTAAATGTCATATTTTCTGTGTAGCAAAATACACCTATCCCCTGATTTACACGGTATATCAGTTCCAAAAAAATCGATTAAATCGAAAACAAAGTTAAAGATGCATAAATTGGTCAGTTACTTGCAGAATTTAATTAATAATTTTGTACTTAAAGTTGTAAATTGTTTAGTGCATCCGCTTATAAACAAAGTGTGGCCACACGTTACAGAAGTAAAACTATTAGTATTTTTTATTGAACAAGAGATAATTTTTTATTTTTTTGTAACAATTTTAAAAAAAATTAGGGAAATAAAAAAGCATTACTGCATTTTATTTAACAATTTAAGTTCCACATTGTTTAATAAACATCTAGTGTTTTCAAAACTAATAGAATAAATTGTATGAATTTTTTAATATTTTTTCTACTTTTAGCACATCACAAAAATTTCATTAAAATCGATGTAAAATGTATAAATTCTATATTTAGCTTCAGGAATTACACCTCCACATTTAGAAAGCATGCTGCGCTTCGTACACCTCTGCCCCTGCCGTATTGCATTCGAATGGCGTCCGGCTGACGCACTCGCCTCTTCTACAAGTTCCCCCACTACGAGCCTAACTATTCCCCTCATGCGATCGGAATTTTCGTAACGCTTAAAAAAAAATTGCAGCCCCCTAAGCAAAGAAGCTGTACTGCTAAAAAAAATCCACACCTATCTACAATACATAAATAGGTATATAGATAAGTAGTGTCCGACTGAAACACGTTTTTTAGCCAAAATTAACACCGTAACCTAATACTCGGCTCCTCTTCAATGTTCGGCCGAAACCTATGTAGTTGAATAAAATTTAGTTACATTTTTATTATACTCTGATCTCGAGCGTTTTCCCTAGTTTTGTAACAGATTGTACAATTACATTAAATCAAAGATTTCAATTTGTTAGGATATCACTTTATTTTTGAAATGCAATGTAGGTATAAAATTATTTAGAAAGAAACCCATAAAACTACAACTTCTATCAGCTCTTAAGTATCTATACCAGGGTGGCCAACCTGCGGCTCTTTGAAGGATTATTTGTGACTCTCGATAAATGTACCCGAGTTCCCTTTTCATTTTTGTGCTATTATATTTTAAAAAATTATTATCGTTCCCTATGTGTTTCAAAATGTCTTTTAAATTACTGGCAACAAATATGAAAGACTAAATGCAACGTTGTAACAAATTTTATTTAAAAATTTTTAAAATTTCTTTTAATACCTTTTTTGCATACCTTTTAAATACGTATTTAATTGCGGTTCTCGAAAAAATTTCAAATTTTGAAAAATGGCTCGGACTATCAAGGAGCTTGGCCACCCCTGGTCTATACCAATAAAATAAATAGTCTTTTCAAGAAGTATATATTACTAACGAACGCTACTTTCGGCCAATTTTTGGTCGAAGCCATAACTGCGGCAAAATCAATATTTTTGGCAAAAACTGGCCGAAACCGAAAACTCGCTTAATCCCTATAGATAAGCAATATACCTGTGCTATATTATGATCTATAATTTTTTTATTAAAAACTTGAAAAATTACGATTTTGAGAGAGTTATTGAGCAATGATTTTGTTTGCCTCTAACTCGCTCGATTTGTTAGAAAGAAGTTATATTAATAAAAATTTGATTGATAAGCGAAATTTGAATAGTTGATGTTAGCAAAAAGTACTTTCCGGCGAAGAAAAGCTTTGTCAAAAGAAGTTTCCAATTTAATTTCCCGCGAGTTGCATATCCGCTCTAGAATTACATCTTGTATTGAATTGTTATAATAAACAAAAATTTAAATACTACGTGATAATATCACTATATTCAATTCATAAGAGTGTATATGCATTATCTACGATTGTTTTACGTTGAAATAAACAACCGGAGTAGGTATGATAATTTCGGATTTTTCGATTTATGGTTTTGTGAAAAATGTATCTTCACTGCAAATCGGGAAGTAGGTGTATTTCGGTGTATTATTGTTGGTGTGTATAAAAATAGAAAAAATTCCTTTTTTCGGATATAATATTAATGTCACCCAACAGATTGTATTAAAAAATATATATGTATACAGGGTGAGTCTTAAGTAATAGTACACAGAGCACTGGCGGATTCTTGAGAAAGAAATAATGCGATTTAGTTAAATTTTGTAATTCCCAAAGTAAATAATAACCGAGATACAGGGTGTTAAAATTAAAAAATTAAATGCCATTTTTAATATCTCTGAAACACTTCGAGTTAAATCCACGAATTTTTGTATTCAAGGGGTTTTTAGGATAAAAAATTCAAATTCGTCAATCATTTCGACATATTTTGTAGAGGCTGCTACAGGCGGCTATCAGGACACATCTAAATCGCTCCAACTTTGTTTGGCCACACTGTATGTAATTGTTTCTTAGATGGCTGACTTCACATTGTCAATTTTTCATTAATAATGCGGGCACAACTTCCGTTGCCTGCTATACCCACCAAAAGAAGGATAACTTCAATAAGACAATAGGTTTTTATTGATTTAAAACATTTTTCCATTTCATTTAATTTTGCAGGCCCTTAGGGGACCAAGTCATAAGTTCAGGAATAGTGCTTCACGTAATTATTTAAAATTAGTAACAAAATAAAACGGTCGTTACCGGTTTTAGCTGTTTAGTTCATTGACGCGGAACTGCATTTCGTATTAATTACAAACAACATTTGGCTAAGCAGCTGACTTATGCAGTCATATGTTTGAAAAAACACGCTTTAAATAAACACTAGAAATTAGAGCTATTCGCTTACTCAAAAAATAAAAACCTACAAGTTCTAAACAGTAAATATACGATTCAAGATCGTTTATAAAAGTAGACTCGATACACCAAAGGTAACTGATTTTGAAGTTCTATTTTTCCACCGTCTGCTTTAACTTGTTATTAATGATTTTGGTCCACTATTTTTCGAAAGGGAGCATTAATATCGTGTTTGGCACTTCCGAAATACTTTGAAACTAAATTTTTCATTTTCTCGTTATAATTGTGTACATTTGCACAAACGCAAGAGGAAAAACAATAAGTTCTACGAGACTGCGTCGATAACACATTATTTCGATTTAAGTTAAGTGGCTACATGCAAAAGCTCTGACCCCTTTCGAATCTTTTAATAAAAGTGATTTAAATCGCTTAGAATCGAAATCTTATTAAGAATTGCACGCAAGGCGAAGGTGTTTTTTGCGAGCAACTTTTAATATAAAACGTCTTTATAACTTTAGACGGCTCAGGACGGATTTTGCTTACTTTAATTTTGATTAATTTTAATTTCGTGTGATGGATATATTTCGACCTGGAAAAGAAATGCGAGGTTACATTGTAATGCATTTCCGTTCGCGTGTTTCCTATAATTTATTCAGGAATTGTTGTTACTTTTACATAATACAGGATGCACATTGTTAGATTAAAATTACGCTAAAGCTTCGGTGGTTATTAAAAAGCTGTCATCGAGTTGCTTTTTAAAAAATTCAAGTTTTAACTTCTTTCAGCTTTAAAAAAGTATTTTCAATCTCCACATTAAGGAGAGTAAAACGCTGAATAACTGATTTCTTGCATTGAGAAATTAAATTAAATTAAATTAGTAAACCCAAAACAACCGTTACAGTTGCATATGAATTAATGAAAACATCACAATTTGTCCATAAACATTGTAAAATTACAGTAGAAACTCGGTTATCCCGACTAATTATTGTTGCAGCTCATTCGGATAATCAAAAATTGGGTTAATTATATACTTATAAAAAAATAAGCATTACAAAATCTCTTTCGCGATAGCGTCCACGTTTTTGGACCTTGACTATTCAAATTTGGTACGAAGGTGGCAAATTACGATCGACAAGTTTTGAAGGGGGTTCGAGGGGCTTAGGGGGCATTATTTTTAGTTATTTCGATTTTTCTTGCGCGGATCGCCCTGGAGGGGAGAGGGAAGGGGGTAGAGGATTGAATTTAGGATATGTGGTAGCTCCATTAAAGGCACACGTTTTCGTTTTTTGTGCGCCGCGATATCTCTATGGGGGGCCGAGATATCCGCCTCCAAAGAACCGTTTCTGCGCAACAAATTTTACCCCCCCTTTTTTTCAAATGCAATTTTCGGCCATTTTCCGTACTCCGATTCAAAAAGTGCCTGATCTGAGGAAACCAAGTCAGAAGCTGCGCTATCACACCTTAATTTTGATTTTTTAAGAATACGGCCCTGGAAGGCCCTAGCCCTGCGCAAAAATTTTGAACTCAAATTACTCGAAAACGGTAGCCGCAAGCTGCCTAAAATATTTAAATTCGAATAGAACGCGTTATTTTACGTAGAAAAAGTTAACTTTTGAATGGGGCAGAGCCCCGGGGGCTCCGCAAAAAAATCTTAAAAAACGGGCTTTTTTTGGTGTTTTTTGATTGCTAATATCTCCGAAACTAAAAACGATAGAAAATTGGGGTTTGCGCAGGTAGAAAGAGCGGTCCTTTTAGATGCTAATAGTCATCTTTCAGGACATTAGGGCTACGTAGGGCTCCGCCTCAATTTTTTTACCAACACCTTTGAAAGCGATCGTTTTTACGCTACGGAAGACATAATTTTAATTCACCAAATACAACATTTCTAATTCTTCCCATCGTCATATCTAAGACTTGGAATTTTTAAAAGGGGTTAAATTTATATTCGCTAGAAAGCCTAAGAAAGAGCGCTTCTTACTGTTAATTAAAAAAAAATTCTTTAGGCGTTCGGCCCTTAGAAGCCTCTAAATAATTAGGCGGAATTCCTGAAATAGGGGTATGTTCGACGCAGCATACCGGCTTAGGGGTTGAAGATAGACCCCAACATAAAGCGAACGAAAGTGTCATGAGATCTTCCAGATTCATTTAAAAAAAAGTTTTTGTAAATCGGTTCAGCGGTTCTCGAGATATTAGATTAATAAGAAAAATTGACGGCTCGCGCACGAGTTTTGAAAATTTGACGTTTCATCTGACAGAAGGAAATTTATTATAATTAATCATTTTGATGTACCTTTGATTGCTAATATCTCCGAAACTAATAACAATAGAAATGTGGGGTTTGCGCAGATAGAAAGAGCGGTCTTTCGAAATGACAATATTCATCTTTGAGGACACCGGGCTGCTTAGGGCTCCGGCGCCAGGAATCCTACACTTTTAAAAGCGACCGTTACGATATGAAACACAACCTTGAGAGGAATTCACGAAATACAACATATTTGAATAATTCTTCCCATCGTCATTTCTAAGACTTGGCATTTTCAAAAGGAGTTAAATATATATTTGCTGGAAAGGCCGAAGAAGAGTGCTTCTTACTGTTCATTTTACAAAAATTTTCCTTTAGAAGTTCGGCCCTCAGGGCCTCCTAAAAAAATTGGGTGGAATTCCTAACGTAGAGGTATGTTTAATGCGGCATACAAGTTTGGGGGGTTAAAGATACACCCCAACATAAATTAGTAAATTAGTTTTAACAAATTTGATTACAAAATGCATAAAATGGATTAATTATTAATTTTTGCAGTTTCGTACATATTTATTTAAATTAGCGTCTTCGATCACCTACTTGGAATTTTAAAACGTCGATTTACATTTTTTACTATTACTACAAACAATTATTTATTCCTTTTAAATTATGTATTGAAAATACTCTCCAATAATGGAGTAACAAGAGGTTTTCTTCTTGGACAGACGTTTTTCTTAATGAAGGTATTGTTTCTTCCTGTCTTTAACCGTTATGAAACAAAAAAAAATGTTTAAATTCGAATTCAAAGCATTATGGGTTGGAAATATGAAATTTTGAAAGGCGCAAAACACCGGGAGCTTTGCAAAAATCTTAAAAGGCGGCTTTTTGGTAATTTTTGATTGCTAATATTTCCGAAATTAAGAGATTAACGGGCAGATTTGCGTAAACAGAGCGGCTTTTGAAACCTTAAAACTCGTATGCGAGGAAGCCAAGGCGACCAATTCTGTAACACTTTTAAAAACAAACTTTTTACGCTACGAAATAAAATATTTTATTTAGCGAAATACATTTTAATGGTTCTCATGTCTTATCTCAGACATACTCAATTTTATTTTTTACAGTAGTACAAAATAACTGACTAAAGAAGCAAACAACACTTCCACATAACAAAATTAACAACAAATTTTAGAGAGGTATTTACATAAACTAACCCATCGAAAAAACAAACTGTACTAAAATCACAAACTAAATTTCTTTCTTTTTAAACGCTCAAATTAAGGGACGTTTGAGAAGCTGATATTTACAATGTAGGGTCGGCTAAAATCTCCAAATTCTTAACGCTCATCGACTGGTCATCGAAACCAGTTTAGAAAAAAGTATTTTAAAGCTAATAATAAACAAAAATGTATATGCTGTATTTGCAGCTGATTACGGCTATCTACTATCCAAGTAAAAAGTATTGTCATCTCACTTTGAAGGCCCAGGTTTTGAAAAACTCTAAATGTATTTTAATCAAACTAAAATCGGATTATAGTCAAAATATTTCTGTACGCCCATAAATAATTTTATAATTTTTAACAAGGGGCTAATTCGTTACCTTAATTTTATGGTTCAGAAAACTGTGTTTTTACTTATATTTTAAAAATGCTTACCTTTGTTCATTTTAATTAATTATATTATTATATATGTATATGATAGATATATTCTTTTAATTAAAAAATTATGTTATTGCGTTAATTGAAAAAGAGTTATAAAATTGGTTTTATTCTATTTCAATTTCTTCATTTGATAAAATATTTTGGAAAAGTTGATTGGATATTGAGAGATAAAACCAATAAATTGTTCCGTAGTATTATTAATAAAAATAATATTAATTAGAATTTTAAAAATTAAAATTATGTTACGAGACGCGTAAGTGAAGCGAAAAATGCAACAAAATCGCAATGCGATTTTGCCTAGAAGTTAGCCGCGAAGCGGCAAACAAGTTTACATTAAATGACAATAAATTGGTACTAACAAAAATGCAGCAAAATCGCGAAGCGATTGTGCTCAGAAGATAGCCGCGAAGCGGCAAACAAGTTCACATTGAATAACAATAAATTGGTACTAACAAAAATGCTGCAAAATCGCGAAACGATTTTGCCCAGAAGTTAGCCGCGGAGCGGCAAACAAGTCACATTGGATAACAATTAATCGATGCTAACAATAAAAATGCAGCAAAATCGCAAAGCGATTTTGCCTAAAAGTACCGGACCTTAAGAAAAATCAAAATGTCAAGAAATACTGACAAATTTTGAATTTTACTATAAGCCGAAGGTCTTAAACGCGATAGCGTTTATCAAAAAAATACCGACAAATTTTGAATTTTTCTAGGAGCCGAAGGCCTTAAACGCGATAGCGTTTAGCAAAATCGCGAATGCGATTTTGCCTAGAAGTTAGCCGCGAAGCGGCAAACTTCTAGTTGAATGTATAGAAAAAAACGAATTTTAGGCTATACAGTGTGTCCCCAATAGAGTAGGCTAACATGGGTATCTTTCTTATTTGTGAAGATAGAAGTTTAGTTAAATGGGCAATGTTTTGCAGTTTTATAGGCCCATTCAGATTCTGTTAAAAAAATTTTAAAATTCCGAATAGTTCCGAAGTTATCGTAAAAAAACTGAAAATTGTCATTTTCTTTAATGTCAAATAACTTTGTAATTATAAAATTTACAAAAAAAAGTTTAATATAAAAGATACTAGGTTTCATAAAATACAGATAGAAATTAAGTTAAAATTAAATTCAAAATGGCGGTTTTCAAGATATTGATACCAACTTTCTTATTTTAAATTGACGCTATATTGGATTTTTACATGGTTAAATAGATTTTTTTTTCCTCTTTTCAACCATGTATAACAACCCATATTTAAATAAAAAATTATTAACAATATTAAATTTTTCTGATTTAAATCAAGTAGGCATGAATTATCAAAGAACAATAAAACAGCATAATACAAGCCAAGGTCATATTTATTTTTTGACTAATATTGTAAGTTTTTTGAATAATAATTATTATTACCTTATAAATAATTCAAAATGGCAAAGTTGTTAACTGAGCAGTATGGCATGTTTTGTACCTACATTAAATGTTACAAAAGCTCCTGGGTCGCTGCACAAACATAATTTAAATGTTTTTCAAAAAAAAAATTATGAAGATCATCTTGCACATTCTTTCAATTTGGTTACTGTAAACTTTCATACTTCTGCATATTCATATCCAATCTTTTAAAAGTTTAATGTTTGGTTGCTTTTTTTTGGAAAACTGTTAAAGTATGTTTGTGCAGCAACGCAGGAGCTTTTGTAACATTTAATGTAGGTACAAAACATATCATACTGCTCAGTTAAGAACTTTGCCATTTTGAATTATTTATAAGGTAATAATAATTATTATTCAAAAAACTTACAATATTAGTCAAAAAATAAATATGACCTTGGCTTGTATTATGCTGTTTTATTGTTCTTTGATAATTCATGCCTACTTGATTTAAAACAGAAAAATTTAATATTGTTAATAATTTTTTATTTAAATATGGGTTGTTATACATGGCTGAAAAGAGAAATAAAAATGCTATTTAACTATGTAAAAATCCAATATTTATTGAATATTTGTTGGAGTATTATATTATTTATATTTAAAATAAGAAAGTTGGTATCAATATCTTGAAAACCGCCATTTTTATTTAATTTTGAGTTAATTTATACCTGTATTTTATGATACCTAGTAACTTTTATATTAAACTTTTTTTTGTAAATTTTATAATTACAAAGTTATTTGACATTAAAGAAAATTATGATTTCCAGTTTTTTTACGATAACTTCGGAACTATTCAGAATTTTAAAATTTTCTTAACAGAATCTGAATGGGCACATAAAACTGCAAAACATTTCCTATTTAACCAAACTTCTATGTTCACTAATAAGAAAGATACCCATGTTAGCCTACTCTATTTGGAACACACTGTATATTATGTAACCATACTTCCTGTTTTGAATGGGACTGTTCCGTTTTCAGATCATCTGCCCCGTTGTTTTTAAGCAATCATTCGGGACGCCAAAATGCCCCGTTTTCAAAAAATTGTCAATTACGATACCGAATATTAAAAATCCTAACAAGAATTTCATTTTTGTCTCCTTATTTAAATACAAATTAATTACACTGCAATTTCTTAATGAAAAAAGTAAAAAATTATGAAAAATAAGCGAAGCCCAAAGGAGACAATTTGAGGGCGCAACTACGGTTTTAAAATTACTTGAATTTTTTTAAAGTCAATTTATCATTGTTAATCGTGGCGAAAAACGGAGTGTGCACATTCGAGCTCAAAGTGCCACATTCCGATCTCGGGAAAATGAAGCGCGCCGTTCCGCGTCGCGCTTTATTGGCTTCCCTCGCTCGGCAATGTGCCACTTTTCGCTCGAATGTGCACATCTTCGTGTTAATTAGATGCGACTATATTAATAACAAATCCTTCATATATAGATTTTCTATTCGGAAAAAGTTTTCGCTTGAAAGTGCGCATACTCCTAAATAATTGAATTTGCCTATCATATTCTTCTCTCTTACAAATAATATTAATTAAATCAAACTAAACTAAATGTACCACTTCTCGCTTTTCTTTTAATTAAAAATTATAGTAGGGTATTTTTACGAAAAACCACATTTCTAATTCAGTACTTTTAAACTAGACTAGATGGGAGACTTCATCGTGCATGAAAAAAAAATACTTTAACTCTTTCCGAATTTTGACTCTCATTTCCCAACCTTTTCTGTAACATACCCCACCCAAGTCATTCTAAAATTTTGATGCAACCCCTATGTAACATAAATATTTTTTTATATTTAAAAATTGAATTAATCCATAAATGAAGTCTAATTACAACAGTGTATACAAAATGTGCTTTGAAACTAATATGTTTATAATTTAAAAAAAAATGAAAATTACCCAAAAAAGCTTAACGCTGTTCCATTTAGCGCTGTTTCGGTTTAACGCGGTTTTATTGAAACTGGAATTCCCTGAAAATTTAATGCAGCATTGGGGGTTCCCCGAAATTCAAAGTAATTTATATGCATTGTTTCTTGTCTGTAGTGTTACACAAACTTATTTTTATTATTTCAAACATTTGCTGCTGTTATTGTAAGTATAAATTTTTGTAATATAATGACTGATATAGTGATAAATATAATAATTTTTAACTTTTAATATGGGTGATAATAAAAAACACGAAAATAAAGTGATAAGGAAAAAGCATTTCTCTAGAAACTAAAATCCAAGTGCTTAGAAGATTAGATAGTGGTGAATGTCAATGTCAAATTGGTGTTGCATTAAACTTGTCAACTTCGACAATAAGAACAATTCTCAAGAATAAAGAAAAAATAGTGTCATCAGCAAATACAAATGGCATTAGATACCTTCTTGATAAAAAAGCAGAAAATTGGAAATGCATGCTCTCAAATATAAATAGTGACTTAGAATTTAATAATTTTTATATACATAATCATTTGTTGTTTCTAAAGTAAGAAATAAGTTTTTGTTGTTGCAATGTCATAAAAAAACATATTTAAATGACAAAATACTTGAACAATTTTTCAGTTTTATACCTTTTTTTCCCCTAACCCCATTATTTACATGATGGGACGACCTCGTTTAACGCTATTTCGTATAACGCTTAAATTCATTGGAACGTATCCCCCGCGTTAAACGGGGTCTTAGTGTATAGGCAAATCCAATAAATACAAAAATGTGCGCATTCGAGCGAAAAGTGGCACATTACCGAGCGAGGGAGGCAAATGAAGCTCGACGCGGAGCGGCGCGCTTCATTTTCCCGAGATCGGAATGTGCCACTTTGAGCTCGAATGTGCACACTCGGTTTTAAGCACGATTACAAAGCGTCCCGTTTTAACAGGAAAAAACTTAGTCAAATTGTTAGGTATATGTTTACAAAAAACGCAACAAATATTAATCACTAAATAAAACAGTCGCGCATTATCCTAAAATCAACAATGCAAAACAAACACTGTTTAGCGCGAAATTCAAAAGAAAATAATAAAATATTTAATAAGAAATACAGAGGTTTAATTTTCGCAACGACAATCCGGATAATCGCAAATCCGTATAAGCGAGATCCGGATAATCGAGGTTTTACTGTAACTATAAAGAGTATCAAATGAGAATTTCAGTAAATGACTTGTTCCTGCAAATATTGACCGGGGCATAGCCCAGTGAATGACTGATTAATTAATTTCCCTATTAAAAACGAGTAATTCATAAAATTTTGTAAAATGTATTTTAAACACTATGCATAAATGTACTAGTTTTTTTATTACAGTTCCTTTTGGAATTTTATAAATAACAGGTTTTGTTGGCGCATATTAATTGCGTCTTTCGAAGTTTGCAAACTGCAATATAAATTTAATTATTTTAGCTATCCATTTCATTATTACTTATAAATAAAGAGAAGACACACAAAATTACATAAATAAATATATGATAAATATAAATTAATTTTTTTAATTGTTAAAACATTATTTCTCGTAACGGTCATTCACTGGGCGCTTTACGCTAATTTGGCAAAGTAATTTAATTCTGTAATTCTTTATAAATATTTTTTTAGTCAAATGGAAATGAGAAACTTGGTTTTAAGATGGAACTGCGATGATGGTCGTCTCCGAAAGCTTATCCAATTTCTAATAAAAATAATAAGAGCTTTTATATATAATTTAGAGTTGTCAATGAAAAGATTTTTTTTTCAATTGAAAAGCTCTATCTATTATCTCAGGACAATGCTTATGGACATAAAATCGATTGTGTTGGACATAATTACCCATATATTCTATTGCTCTTACAAACAAACGACTTTATTTATAAAGTTAAACGCTATTCGAAAAGAATTATGTGTCGTTTCATTGTTTTTAACAAATTTTGTGTCGGTTTTATTTTTTTTTTCCAAAAATAAATCGTATGAAGCCGTTTGTGGGTTTTAACACAATTTTAAATTCAAACGGGGCGCTTTAATTGGAGCTTTTTATTGGTCTGTTGATTTAGTAACCATGTAAACAAATTGAGCTAACCAATCAAAGTAATACTTTAAATTTAATATTTATTGTAGGTTAATACAATACAATTTATTTGTGGTCTTTTTATTAAAAAAAAAAAGTTTCTAAAAATCAATGTCAACAAAACGCATTTGAAAATATTTTCTGTACCGGGTAAATTCTTCTAATTGTCAGTTTTTCGCGAAATAAAATAATCAAAAGTGCTTTAATTCATGAATTAAAATTTCAAGTTGTCCTTAATTAGCATTTTATGGACGTGATTTCAAAAAACATTTTAAAACCGAACAAAAATAAAACCTCTTAAAAATTACGCATTTTCTGCTTTAAAAGTTAATTTGTAACGTGATGGGATAAAAGGCAGAAAAAGGTAAAGGTAGAGTACGTTTCCTGCTTCGTTAAATCGTTAGCATCATTGTTTAATTATTCTGTAAGCTTTGTGATAAACGAAATTTCAAATATTTATCTTGCTTTTACTGCTTTTGTGGGACACGTTTCTTGATCGGTGTAAAAGCATTAAGTGCATTACATATTATCCTTCAGTAAATTAAGCTAACATAACATAAAATCCGTTAGTTGATTTTTAAAAGAAAAGACACTTTTAAGGATGATAGGATTTTAAGGTCACTGTTTGATATGAATGGAAAGATCTTTACGAGCGAATTACGAATATAAAAGTGATTACGAGAGGAAATGTTTGGTTCGTGAGATATCGCGTTTTTTTCGAAAGCAAAAAGATACGATGCCTATGATCAATATAAGCATTGTCCTGCAGCCTTTGACAGTGCACTTAAAAGGATAAATAAAACATTTAAGCATCTCTTTGCGTCGTTCAGACAGTGGCTCAGTGGTTAAAATGTTGCGCTTTTCAATAGTTGCAAACACAGAAAGAGGTGAATGTTGCGTTTTGCTCGTTCATTTTTATTCTTTCTTTCTCTGTATTCTTAATGCAGATATATTGTTAAGTGATTTGATTAAGCTTGACTGTTACAGGTCGGTAAGAAATAGAAGACAGTAATACACAGTGAGACAGAGCACAGTGAGACAAGTGCTATTACTTAAAAACGCGCCAACTTCAAGTATGAAATTTCTTACCTACTACATATGGCCATAAAAACGTTTTTGCTTTTTTTGTGAGACGCTCACGAACCTTAAATAAAATAATTCTCAACAATCCGATTTACCTGATTTTCTCCCTTAGTTAATGTGTATAACAATTTGAATTTTTTTTATATTCGTGATATATTTATTTACAGAATCTTGTATGTCTGCTTTTTCATTCAAGGCCAAGAAATGAAAGTAATACAGAAGTGTATAGCTAAAATAATTAAATTTATATTGCAGTTTGCTTGTAATCTAGTGTTCAAAATGAATTTTGTAAATAATTCATTTTTAAGGTAAATCGGTCATTCACTGGTCCATACCCAGTCATTCTTTAGACAAAATTGGTCATTTTCTAAACTCTTTATTATATACTTTTTATATTTAATTTACACAGTTTATGACCAAATTGCGATAATGTTTTCATTTGTTTACTATTATTTTATATCAAAATAGTACTCGATGCAACAAATGTCTCATTCACTGGACGTTTTACCCTATTTTTTGTTGTTACAATTTTAAATAATTTTTGCAGGTGTCAAAGAACATTTAACCTTAAATAATTAAAATTCAGCTTCTTAAATGCAAACAAAAGTATTAAAACATAAGGGAACCTGTTGTACCAATGCCCTTTTTTCACTTGTCATTTCTTTTAAATTGAATATGTAACAATTTGTTGATAAAATGAATTGCATCGTGGTGGGGCACTAATAAGGTATTCATCATAAAATATTTGAAAGCATTACCAACCGTTTTCTCAAGTTGCTATAAGATTTAAAAATTAGTGGATCTATGGCCTAGGTACAACTGAGGTGATGTACAGTCAAACTAAGAGGTAATCAACACCCTAGAAACAGACATACAGTAAACGTACTATTCCAAGAGACAAAATTTGGCGCTGCATGGTTAAAAATAATTAAGATTGATCTTTGTAATTTTAGTACCTAGAACTGAAGGTACTAAAATTACAAAAAATTACAAAATTACTGTAGGTCTGTTTCTAGGGTGTTGATTACTTTTTGGTTTGACTGTACCTTGGCTGTATTCGTATTAAGCAACTCATTGTTCTATGAAAATTATATATTTATTTTTAGATAATAAGAACTACCAATGTTCTTCTTCGAGAGAACACTAAAATTGTTTTAAAAATTACAAAAGTTTTCTCGTATACTAAAATTTCACATACTTAATGGTTAACTTTGCAAAAATTTAAATGTTTCGTTAGACTTGTGAGGTATATTATCTGAAGCAAAATAAAAAAAAATAAGAATTTATCACAGAGGTATATCTAAATTTTAATTTATGCACGTTGATCTTAGGGCCGAGGTACAATTTATTGACAGTGACCAAAGTACAACATACCGCCCCTTGATATTTAAACAAATTTCAATTGATCTCATACATTAACAAAGTACATTAACCAGCTGCTGCTAACTTTATGTTAATGTCTGTCAATGTGGCATTTGGATTATCGAAAATTATGGGCCACGAAAGACCGCAAATATTAAAAAAAAATAAAGTTGGCCTAGGTTCAAAGAGATCAAGGTACAACAGATTCCCTTATATTGTTTATTGTAAATCGTAATGAAAAGCCGAGCGAGTCATTCGAGCGAAAAGTGACACATTTGCGAACGAGATCCGAATGTGCCACTTTGAGCTCGAATGTGCACACTCGGCTTTAAGCATGGTTCACAAACATTTTCTTTTAAAAAAATATTGAATAAAGATTGCAAAACCGCTTTTTCAAAAATTAAATATCTGAGTGCCTTTGAACAAAGTATTAAAAAATAAACACGATATCATTTTCGAAATATAAAATTAACTTTTACTCTAACAAATCTAATTTTTTAAAATTAAAACATGGAAGATTATTACAACAAATTTAATAAAACGAAAATGTGCATTCGAGCGAAAAGTGGCACATTTCCGAGCGAGGGAAGCAAATGAAGCGCGACGCGGAGCGGCGCGCTACATTTTCCCGAGATCGGAATGTACCACTTTGAGCTCGAATGTGCACACGCGGCTTTAAGCGTGGTTTACAAAAATTTTCTTTTTCAAAAAAAATTGAATAAAGATTGCAAGACCGTTTTTTTTCCAAAAATTAAATATCTGAGTGCCTTTGAACAAAGTATTAAAAAAATAAACACGATAACATTTTCGAAATATAAAATTAACTTTAACTCTAACAAATCTAATTTTTTAAAATTAAAACATGGAAGATTATTACAATAAATCTAATAACTAATAATAACTAATAACTAATAATCTAATAACAAAAAAGTTATGATAACTTTTCATTTTTAATTCGATATGCTCTTGCTCATTTCCCTTTTAATCAATAAACAATTTTTTTTTAGTCCTCATTTGATGATTCAAATTTCAATAAAATCAAAGAAAATTATTTCAAACTGGGACGACTCCTTTAAATTTCTGATTTGACCGAGCGACGAATAAAGACGAATATTATAAATACGAGGATGTGCTCATGCGAGCGAAAAGTGGCACATTTCCGAGCGAGGGAAGCAAATGAAGCGCGACGCGGAGCGGCGCGCTTCATTTTCCCGAGATCGGAATGTGCCACTTTGAGCTCGAATGTGCACACGCGGCTGTAAGCATGGTTCACAAAAAATTTATTATTCAAAAAAAATATTGCAAAACCGTTTTTTTTCCAAAAATTAAATATTTGAGTGCCTTTGAACAAAGTATTAAAAAAATAAACACCATAACATTTTCGAAATATAAAATTAACTTTTACTCTAACAAATCTAATTTTTTAAAATTAAAACATGGAAGATTATTACAACAAATCTAATAAAACGAAAATGTGTATTCGAGCGAAAAATGGCACATTTCCGAGCGAGGGAAGCAAATGAAGCGCGACGCGGAGCGGCGCGCTTCATTTTCCCGAGATCGGAATGTGCCACTTTGAGCTCGAATGTGCACACGCGGCTTTAAGCGTGGTTCACAAAAATTTTCTTTTTCAAAAAAATATTGAATAAAGATTGCAAGACCGTTTTTTTTCCAAAAATTAAATATCTGAGTGCCTGAACAAAGTATTAAAAAAATAAAAACGATAACATTTTCGAAATATAAAATTAACTATAACTCTAACAAATCTAATTTTTTAAAATTAAAACATGGAAGATTATTACAACAAATCTAATAAAACGAAAATGTGCGCATTCGAGTGAAAAGTGGCACATTTCCGAGCGAGGGAAGCAAATGAAGCGCGACGCGGAGCGGCGCGTATCATTTTCCCGAGATCGGAATGTGCCACTTTGAGCTCGAATGTGCACACGCGGCTGTAAGCATGGTTCACAAAAAATTTCTTTTTGAAAAAAAATATTGAAAACCGTTTTTTTTTCCAAAAATTAAATATCTGAGTGCCTTTGAACAAAGTATTAAAAAAATAAACACCATAATATTTCGAAATATAAAATTAACTTTTACTGTAAGACTTACTTTTATTCGATTAAAAATTTCGATTGATCTCATACATTAACAAAGTACATTAGCCAGCTGCTTCTAACTTTACGTTAATGTCTGTCAATGTGGCAATTGAAATATCGAAAATTATGGGTCACGAAAACCCGCAAATATTAAAAAAAATAACGTTGCCCTAGGTACAAAGGGAGCAAGGTACAACAGGTTTCCTCGCAAAAAAGGCACCCACCTTAAGCGCAATTTCTTCATTATATTATACACTTTGCAACTTGCACGAAGACAATACAATTTAGTTCGGGAACTTATAAAGGTTTACTTGCATTCCATATGCATACCGAGAAGTCTTGGCTCTTATTTTCTAAAGCCGAATGCAGTTTCTGGTACACCTTGCTCATGTTTATCGTTGCATTTTCTTAATAAACTTTCGAAGTTTATTTATGCTCAACAGAAATAGTGTTTGATTGCCTTATTTATTATTTTCAAATACAAATTTAATGAAATAGGGTAAATTAAAATAGATAAATGCAATTAATATGTGCGCATTCGAGCGAAAAGTGGCACATTTCCGAGCGGGGGAAGCAAATGAAGCGCGACGCGGAGCGGCGCGTTTCATTTTCCCCAGATCCAAATGTGCCACTTTTCGCTCGAATGTGCACATTCGGTTTTAAGCACGATTAACAAGAATTAATTTACTTTCTTAGACTGCTAACTTCGCACTAATAACTGTGCGCTTGTAACTTTCCTTTTCTACTAAAATTTTACTCTCAACGCCCCAAAAAAAGTATAACTACAAAAAAATGAATCGAATGTCAAATTTTGCAACGATTCACAATAATTTAGACAAATAAATTAGACAAAAAATCAGTACAATAATTTTAATCATTCCCTCTCACTCGCATTGACAAGATTATCTTATCTTTTCGCTCGCTCCCACTCATTGCTATAGTAAAAATACGTTTTTCGACCATATACCTACCCGATGTTTACTACATTAAAGAACTTGTCCCAGTTTGGATAAAACTCTTCAGATTTAATTTAAATTTTGTAAACTGATAAATTTATTTATTCTTAAACATAAGTTGAGGGAAAAAAATTAATAAGTTTCAAAAACAAAAAGTTATAGCCATTTAAAAATTGCCTTTTTCTCTCTCTTCAGTATAGCAATTCTCACATTTTGCAATTTGTTCAACAAATCTTCAGTGTTCACTTTTCTTAAACAGTTTTTATTAACTTTATTAAGATTTATTTGGCAACAGCAACATTTTTTCAAACTCAAATAAGACATTTTTAATTTAAGAAAAAATTCAACTTTGAAAATCGATGTGTTATACTCGGGTAACCAAAACTTTTAAAATTTTATTAATTTAAGAATTTAAATGTCTATCAATTGTGTCAATAAAATTAATGATTACTCTGGTATAACGTTATCAAATTTTCAAATCAATATTTGAAATGAAGTTTTTTGTTTGTAAAACTCATATTTGAAAAATTTGATATAATTTTTTCGATGCTTTCATTAAGTATAAACAGCAATTTGATTTTTTTTTAATTATCTGTGTTAACAAAAAAGTTATGATAACTTTTCATTTTTAATTCGATATGCTCTTGCTCATTTCCCTTTTAATCAATAAACAATTTTTTTTTAGTCCTCATTTGATGATTCAAATTTCAATAAAATCAAAGAAAATTATTTCAAACTGGGACGACTCCTTTAAATTTCTGATTTGACCGAGCGACGAATAAAGACGAATATTATAAATACGAGGATGTGCTCATTCGAGCGAAAAGTGGCACATTTCCGAGCGAGGGAAGCAAATGAAGCGCGACGCGGAGCGGCGCGCTTCATTTTCCCGAGATCGGAATGTGCCACTTTGAGCTCGAATGTGCACACTCGGTTTTAAGCACGATTCACAATAATTTAGACCAATAAATTAGACAAAAAATCAGTACAATAATTTTAATCGTTCCCTCTCACTCGTACTGACAAGATTGTCGTATCTTTTCGCTCGCTCCCACTCATTGCTATGGTAAAAATACGTTTTTCGCCCATATAATCGATATTTACTAAATTAAATTAAAATTTGTGATTTGAAAGAGCGACGAATAAAAACACTCGTTTTAAGCACGATTTGCAATAATAAATATAATTTCTAAAAAAATTAGTTAAAGACTCAAAGTCCGTGTTTTTACTAAAAGCCAAATCTGTTTGAGTGCTTAATTTGAACGAAATATTAAAAAAATAAACACGTATAACTTTTTTTGAATATAAAATAAAAACTTTATTAGAATCAATTTAATTTTTTCGAACTTAAAAAGTGAAATATTAATATACACAAATTCAATAAATGCGGGGTATGTGCACGTTCGAACCAAATAGGTAAAATATTAATATTGTTTTATTCGTTTTAATGAATAGGTTTTTAACACAAAACAAAATGTATCCCAATTTGTTTCCTAAATGCCAATATCATGTTACCTTTGGTTTGAGAATTGTCCTCGATTTCAGAATTGTCAAAGCCTTCAAAAATAGTATATTTTTTTGGAAAAAGATTTGAAATTGTTAAAATATCGTACTAAAGTTGCGGCAAGGTTGATGATGGGTTCCAGGGGGTCAGATTTCTGGGTATTAATTTTATGTGAAAATTTGTCCCCTTTCCAATAAAAGTGAACGTGTAGTTTTAAATTAAAAAACTCCTTTCTTTCTAAGTTGGGGGCGGAGGGCAAGTTTTCGTAATAATATTTATATTTATGCCAGTACATAGAACAAATAAATTAAAAATAATTTTATACTTGTACTTTTTTTTTAAATCTTTATTATTTTATTACTTATAAGCTCGTGACACTTTAAATCATACACCCGGTATATTTTCTCATCGTAGATTTCCCTGAATAGAACTTTACCGTTACGTTTGTAGAAACGGACGTGGTTTTCGAGCTGCTTTCGTTTGTAAAGTACAGTTTAAAAACTTAAATCGTAAAAAGGCAAAATAAATTGATATCTCAAAAGCCAGGTAAGAAATGCGATAAGGTCGGCTCGCAAATAACCCGAAGCTTCTACGTCATTCTGTGACGTATCAAAATTCAACACAAAGGAAATTAATTTGGGGGTCAGTTTAATTTTTTTGCAAAAACCACTACAGTTCAAAAATTGCCAATTTTTTTGTATTCTGATATAGGTACCATTAATTTTACAAAATGAAAATCGAAAAACTTTAATAAAGATCTTAAAAAAAACTTACAGGTTTTAATTTTGCAGAAGAGCTGTTTCTTAGGAGTAGAAGGCCCTTGATAAACACCGTCACTTTACACATTTAAATAGTCACTAGTAAATTAAAATTTTGGGGAGCGTTTAACTCAGCTCTTCGAAGTGCCTTTCACAACTGAAATGTGCGAGGAACGGGTGTGGGAATTCCAGTTTGCGATAAGCATTTTGTTTACGTTTTATTTGAATTAAATTTTTGGGCATTTATATACAGTTTTTGAACAATTTTTGTGATTGCGTAAATCTTAGATTTTTGCATAAAACTAGTGATTTTGAAATTATAGTGCTCGGTGCCACTTTGCTGAAACACCCTGGTAGCCAAAAATAAAAATATTTTTTTGAAATTATTTATTAATCAAATGGTAACTTATTTTACATTTGGGTAAGCGCCCAAGGAGTTCTACCCAATTATAAAAAAAGATTAATACCCTTGTATTTGAGATAAATAAATTAACACATTTTCCGAGTAAACACAAAAGTATAACAAAATCTATATTTATGCTAGTGCATAGATCGAATAAATTAAAAAAAACTTTTATACTAGTACTTTTTTTGGAAAAGTTTATGATTTTAGGAATTATAAGCTGGTGGTCCTTTAAATGATACACACCCGGTATATATACATTGGTTTCTCAAAAACGGCTCTAACGAAATAGATGAAATTTTGTATTTAGATAATGTTTTACTTTTACAGTTTATCTAGATAGGTGTCAACACCGAAAAGATGCGTTTTCCCAAAAAAAAAATATTCTAACACCATCTCATAGAATGTTGAAGTACCAGTAGGCTAACATATTCATGCAATAAATAGCACTATATTCACTTATATATGTACTTCAGTGCCTGGGCGACCGATAGCTATCACTTTCCCACGCCAAACACGAAAGACACCGAGTAAAGATCGGTCCTTCAGATATTAATACTAAAAAAAGAATAGTCTCCCCATAATTAAGAAAGAAATAATGTATACATTTTTTTAATCACGTAAGACTACGTTGAAAAAATAAAAAGTTCCTAAACCAATATCAATTTTTTCAAAATTAATTTAAAACCAAAACACCACTAAAGTTATTTCAACAAACTTCGTATGAATACATAATCTTGCACTTTAAAAGACAAATCCATCGGCTTTTGTTGTAACTATTTCAAACAGATTTTACGGCTATAGAATTGAATAATTAGTTAGTTAACAATAATTGAAATATTATTTAAGTTTGAAAGCCTTTTAGGTAAACCATAATTAATTTACTATTGACAACGTCGATTGTGTAGCTTTAGCTTAATTGTTAATTATTAGGTGGCTGTTTAGATCAACCCTAAGCCATTTTGGTAATATTTATTTACCACAAATTACTGTATTTAACGCACATCGGAATATCATTAATATTTAGGCGAAGCCCAATGCCATTCCGAAATCCTCGAAAACATTAATCCCGAAATTGTTGAATATAAAAAGCGAATCCTTTGACTTCTATTTTTTTTATTAAACTATAAAAGAAGCAAAGAAAAATTCAACTAAACCACGGACTTTAGTCGCCATTTACGTTAAACATAACCATAATTTCAAATTACTTTGGCGCAGTTTTTTCGGCTTCAGTTCTCTCGAAAAATATAATGCCAATCTTTAAACAATCCCTTTTAAACTTTAACTAATGTGTTTTTAAAGATTCGACCATTTGCCGCGATGCGAAAAAATAATTTTGCGGAGAGAGCCGATTAAAGAGGTGCGCAATGGAAAACATTTCGAATTGTTTATAAATTTAAAAGATAATTTATTCGGCATAATTGCGAATCGATAGTGAACCTTTTGTGAGCGGCAAGCAATCATTACCCATCGCGTGTTTTCCTTTCTCCGGCAAACTTTTACGTTGTGATAATTTTAATTTTAGTCAATTTCGGAAGAAATATGAATAGAAATTGAATGCTACAGATCATTTATTATTAAAATAAGTTTTTCGTTTCACGCGGCGAAGCAAAATTTATATTAATTATTGTTTATCAACTCTCGCATTAGTTCCGCTTATTAAATAAAATGGATGTGCAACTATGACAAATGTTTTGCTTCGGTCTTGTACGTTGCCTTGTTGCAAAATTTATCAATTGATTAGTTTTTTCGAAATTATACTTCTTTCGGCGCGTTGCGAGTAAAATTTTAGCAGGAAAGGAAAAATGCGCGCGCACTGCTAACAGTGCGAAGTTAGCATTCTACGAAAGTAAATTAATTATTGTGAATCGTGCTTAAAATCGAGTGTGCACATTCGAGCTCAAAGTGGCACATCCGAACTCGAGAAAATGAAACGCGCCGCTCTGCGTCGCACTTCATTTGCTTCCCTCGCTCGGAAATGTGCCACTTTTCGTTCGAATGCGCACATCCTCGTATTTATAATATTCGTCGCTCTTTCAAATCAAAAATTTAAATTTAATTTGGTAAATATCAGTTATATGATCGAAAAACGCGTTTTTACCATAGCAATGAATGGGAGTGAGCGAAAAGATACGACAATCTTGTCAGTACAAGTGAGAGGGAACGATTAAAATTATTGTACTGATTTTTATCTAATTTATTGGTCTAAATTCTTGTGAATCGTGCTTAAAACCGAGTGTGCACATTCGAGCTCAAAGTGGCACATTTCGATCTCGGGAAAATGTAGCGCGCCGCTCCGCGTCGCGCTTCATTTTCTTCCCTCGTTCGGAAATATGCCACTTTTCGCTCGAATGCGCACATCCTCGTATTTATAATATTCGTCGCTCTTTCAAATCAAAAATTTAAATTTAATTTGGTAAATATCGGTTATATGATCGAAAAACGCGTTTTTACCATAGCAATGAGTGGGAGTGAGCGAAAAGATACGACAATCTTGTCAGTACGAGTGAGAGAAAACGATTAAAATTATTGTACTGATTTTTTGTCTAATTTATAAAATTTATAAAATCAAAAAATATTTTTGAGTTAATTAGTATAGGACAAAATAATTAAAAAAATTAACAAATTAATAATTTTTTATTGATTTAAACTAAAAATAAGGTGGCCGAGCATACGTACAATAAAATTGGCTTTGCCTGCACAATCAAAAGAATACTAAAAGTGAAAAAAAAACTTTAACTAATAAATAAATTATAAGATTAACTAGAAGTTTGCCGCTTCGCGGCTAACTTCTAGGCAAAATCGCATTCGCAATTTTGCTAAACGCTATCGCGTTTAAGGCCTTCGGCTCCTAGAAATATTCAAAATATGTCGGTATTTTTTTGATAAACGCTGTCGCGTTTAAGACCTTCGGCTTCTAGTAAAATTCAAAATTTGTCAGAATTGCTTGACATTTTGATTTTTCTTAAAGTCCGGTACTTCTAGGCAAAATCGCTTTGCGATTTTGCAGCATTTTTATTGTTAGCATCGATTCATTAATATCCAATTTGATTTGTTTGCCGCTTCGCGGCTAACCTCTAGGCAAAATGGCTGTGCAATTTTGCAGCATTTTTGTTAGTACCAATTTGTTGTTATTCAATGTGAACTTGTTTACCGCTTTTGATAAACGCTATCGCGTTTAAGACTTTCCGCTTCTAGTAAAATTCAAAATCTGTCAGTGTAAGTTGACATTTTGATTTTTATAAAAGTCCGGTACTTCTAGGCAAAATGGCTTTGCGATTTTGCTGCATTTTTATTGTTAGCATCGATTCATTGTTATCCAATGTGACTTGTTTGCCGCTCAGCGGCTAACTTTTGGGCAAAATCGCTTCGCGATTTTATAGCATTTTTGTTAGTACCGATTCATTGTTATCCAATGTGACTTGTTTGCCGCTCAGCGGCTAACTTTTGGGCAAAATCGCTTCGCGATTTTGCAGCATTTTTGTTGGTACCAATTTATTATCATTTAATATGAACTTGTTTGCCGCTTCGCTGCTAACTTCTACGCAAAATCGCATTGCGATTTTGTTGCATTTTTCGCTTCACTTACGCGTCTCGTAATATAATTTAAATTTTTAAAATTCTAATTAATATTATTTTTATTAATAATACTACAGAGCAATTTATTTAGTTTTACTCTCAATATCCAATCAACTTTTCCAAAATATTTTATCAAATGAGGAAATTGAAATAGATTAAAACCTCTTTTTTCAATTAACGCAATAACATAATTTTTTAATTAAAAGATTATATCTATCATATACCAACATATATAAAAATATAATTAATTAAAATAAACAAAGGTAAGCATTTTTAAAATATAAGTAATAACACAGTTTTTTGAACATAAAATTAAGGTAACGAATTACCCCCTTGTTAAAAAATTATAACATTATTCATGGGCGTACAGGAATATTTTGACTATAATCCGATTTTAGTTTGATTAAAATACATTGAGTGTTTTTCAAAATCTGAGCCTTTAAAGTGAGGTGACAATACTTTTTACTTGGATAGTAGATAGCCGTAATCAGCTGCAAATACAGCATATACATTTTTGTTTATTATTAGCTCTAAAATACTTTTTTTTCTAATCTGGTTTTGATGACCAGTCGATGAGCGTTACGAATTTGGAGATTTTAGCCGACCCTACATTGTAAATATCAGCTTCTCGAACGTCCCTTCATTTGAGCGTTTAAAAAGAAAGAAATTTAGTTTGTGATCTTAGTACAGTTTGTTTTTTCGATGGGTTAGTTTATGTAAATACCTCTCTAAAATTAGTTGTTAATTTTGTTATGTGGAAGTGTTGTTTGTTTCTTTAGTCAGTTATTTTGTACTACTATAAAAAATAAAATTGAGTATGTCTGAGATAAGACATGAGAACCATTAAAAGTGTTGTATTTCGCTAAATAAAATATTTTATTTCGTAGCGTAAAAAGTTCGTTTTTAAAAGTGTTACAGAATTGGTCACCTTGCCTTCCTCGCATACGAGTGTTAAGGTTTCAAAAGCCGCTCTGTTTACGCAAATCTGCCCGTTAATCGCTTAATTTCGGAAATATTAGTAATCAAAAATTACCGAAAAAAGCCCGCCTTTTAAAATTTTTGCAAAGCTCCCGGTGTTTTGCGCCTTTCAAAATTTCATATTTCTAACCCACACTGCCTAGAATTCGAATTTAAACATTTTTTTTGTTTCATAACGGTTAAAGAGGGGAAGAAACAATATCTTCATTAAGAAAAACGACTGTTCAAGAAGAAAACCTTTTGTTAGTCATTATTGGAGTATTTTCAATACATAATTTAAAAGGAATAAATAATTATTTGTAGTGATGGTAAAAAATGTAAATCGACGTTTTAAAATTGCAAGTAGGCGATTGAAGGCGCTAATTTAAATAAATATCTACAAAACTGCAAAAATTAATAATTAATCCATTTTATGCACTTTGTAATAAAAAAAGAAACTAAATTACAAAAATTTGATATTTAGAAACATTTTCTAGTAAGTATTCTAATAGTTTAATATTAAAAACCGCATAAATAAATTGCTTTGTGTAATTATAATATAATTAATTTCATTCATTTGGCAGTTCAACGTCAAATTTAATAAACGCGGGGACGATCCGTCAATTCCTTTAAAATCGACTATCTCGAGAATCTCTGAACCGACTTATAAAAGCTTTTTTTTATCTCAATCTGTAAGACCTGATGACACTTTTGTTCGCTTTATGTTGGGGTGTATCTTCAACCCCCAAACATGTCAGCCGCGTTAAACATACCTCTATGTTAGGAATTCCGCCCAATTTTTTAGGGGGTCCTGAGGGTCGAAACTCTAAACAAAAAATTTTGCAAAATAAACAGTAAGAACCGCTCTTCTTCGGGCTTTCCAACAAATATACATTTAACCCCTTTTAAAAATGCCAAGTCTTAGAAATGACGATAGGAAGAATTAATGAAATGTGTTGCTTTTCGTGGAGTTCTCCCAAGGTTGTTTCGTAACGTAACAATGGTCGCTTTTAAAAGTGTAGGAGGATTCCTGGCGCCGGAACCCTACGCAGCCCCAATGTCCTCAAAGATGAAAATTGGCATCTCGAAAAACCGCTCTTTCTATCTGCGCAAACCCCACATTTCTATTGTTATTAGTTTCGGAGATATTAGCAATCAAAGGTACATCAAAATAATTAATTATAATAAATTTCTTTTATCTGTCAAATGAAACGTCAAATTTTCAAAACTCGTGCGCGAGCCGACAATTTTTTCTTATTAATCTAATATCTCGCGAACCGCTGAAGCGATTTACAAAAACTTTTTTACGTGAATCTACAACACCTGATGACACTTTCGTTCGCTTTATGTTGGGGTCTATCTGCAACCCCTAAACCGGTATGCTGCTTCAAAGCTACCCCTGTTTTCGCGTTTCCGCTAAAACCTTTTAGGGCTCCTGAGCACCGAATGTCCGGAAGAATGTTTTTCTAAAAAATACAGTAAGGAGCGCTATCTTTTGGGCTTTCGAACGAATATACATTTAACCCCTTTTGGAATTTTGAACTCTAAGATATGACGATGGGGACACTTAAAAATGTTGCATTGTTTACTGCACCCGTTTTCATGTAATTACATTTTACAATCTTTGCCCAAGCATAACGCCTTTCTGGGAGGCTTACAAAAAAAAACCAAAATAAGGGTCAAATAGAGGAAATTCTGGAGGACTCGCTTTGCTTTTCAAATTTTAAATTAGACCACGGGAAATGGCCAAAAATCGCATTTGAAAAAAAAGGGGGGTAAAATTTGTTGCGCAGAAACGGTTCTTTGGAGGCGGATATCTCGGCCCCCGATAGAGATTTCGCGGCGCACAAAAAACGAAAACGTGTGCCTTTAACGGGGCTACCACATATCCAAAACTCAATCTTCTACCCCCTTCCCTCTCCCCTCCAGGGCAATCCGCGCAAGAAAAATCGAAATAACTAAAAATAGTGCCCCCCTAAGCCCCCCTCGAACCCTCTTCAAAACTTGTCGATCGTAATTTGCCACCTTCGTACCAAATTTGAATGGTCAAGGTCAAAAACGTGGACGCTATCGCGAAAGAGATTTTGTAATGCTTATTTTTTTATAAGTATATAACTAGCAAAATTCGCTTCGCGAATTATGCCAGACAAAATCGCTACGCGATTTTGTTTTGAACCGCAGTGGACGCGTATTAGAAACGCTGCGCGTTTAGTGCCTTCGGCGTCTAGCACGACTTATGTTTCAATAAAGTACTCGATTTTCTTTTGTTTTGTTTAATAGTCAAAATCGGTTTATAAATAACGACGATATAGTCAAAAAACATTTTGAGTGGTTAAAATTAATAGTTGATAAGAAACGCAAAATGACATAAAAATGATCAATATCGGTAGAAAAATAAACAGAGCATTCCTAAATGGCATTTTCGACCGTATAATTTATTCACATATGGTACGGATGTAATCAAAAGCCCTAAAAAAAAAAACAAAAAAATTTAGTGCCCAATGAAGATGGCACAAAAATAAATATGAGACTGTTTTAGCCATGATTTGGCATTCAATCGAACCTCGATAAGTCGAAGGGACACCAAAGTAATTAATTAATAGTAATTAATTAATAAAATCGCTACGCAATTTTGTTTTGAACCGCAGTGGACGCGTATTAGAAACGCTGCGCGTTTAGTGCCTTCGGCGTCTAGCACGACTTATGTTTCAATAAAGTACTCGATTTTCTTTTGTTTTGTTTAAGAATAGTCAAAATCGGTTTATAAATAACGATATAGTCAAAAAACATTTTGAGTGGTTAAAATTAATAGTTCATATTAAACGCGAAAAGACAAATAAATGATCAATATCGGTAGAAAAATAAACAGAGCTTTCCTAAATGGCATTTTCGACCGTATAATTTATTCACAGATGGTACGGATGTAATCAAAAGCCCTAAAAAAAAAAACGAAAAAATGCAGTGCCCAATGAAGATGGCACCAAAATAAATATGAGACTGTTTTAGCCATGATTTGGCATTCAGTCAAACCTCGATAAGTCGAAGTCGAAGGGACACCAAAGTAATTCGAGTTATTAAAAAAAGTCAGTTACACACTTACATCTTCTTCTTCTTCTTCTTTATCTTCGCCTTTAATGCAATTGTTCCAACTGCTCCCTTATCGGGGTAGGCGTGTTCTTAAGGAGTATTCTCTTCTATTATAAACTATTTCCGGAGGTATGTCATAATCACATTGAAGCTTCAGGGAAGACCTATTCCAGGTACTTTTTGGCCTGCCTGGTTTTCTTTTACGTTCATCTATTGCCAAAACTCGGTGCACTATGTGGTTCTGATTTTGACGTTGAACATGTCCATACCACTTCAATTGAGATTCATCCATAAAATCCTTAATTGATTGAACACTTAATGAACCTCGAATATGTTCATTACGTACATGATCTTTCTTCGTGACACCCACACACCATCGTAGCATTCTCATCTCTGCCACGTGCATCTGTTGATTGTGTTTAGCCAGTCTCGCCCATGTTTTTGCACTGTATGCCAAAGCAGGCCTAACGACTGTTTTATAAATCTTGCCTTGTAATCGTATAGACATATTTTTGTCGCACAACACACCAGAGACCGATCTCCACTTCATCCAACCAACATTAATACGATGTTTTACATCCGAGTCAGCTGTTCCCTCATCATTTATAATAGACCCCAAGTATTTAAACTCATGGGTCATTGGTAGTGGTTCACCCTCTAAAAATATTGTACGTGCTGGACCAATTTGTTCAGAGAAGTTTACACACTTACGTATAAGTATATATATATATATATATATATATATATATCATTCATTTTTAGCTCCTATCATTAAAGTCACTCTTTCCTTACTGCGTTTCCCACCGTAACACTTTTCATTTAAAAAAGTCAAAGTTTTATCCGGTAAGCATTTAAAAAACAAAGCAGTTTAATCGGCGTTAATAATATTGATATGTTCATACTCTTGCAGTAATGGTGTTAAAACTTTATGCCTCCAAAGTTCACAATCGTTTTCAGACACTTTTGCACTTTAACCACATATTACATTTTGAATGACGAGGTTCCTTTTTTTGAAATTCTCCAGCCAACCCTGACTTGCTTTGAAATTATCATAATGTAATAGGCGCGCGAACTCTTCTAATTTTTCTAACAGTACAGGTCCCGAAATCGGAATATTTTTATTACGTGCATACCTAAACCATTCAATCATAGCTTTCTCCAGATTGGAAAAAGAGGCACTTTTAGCCTTTTTCTAGAAGGGTGGTCATTTTTTATCTTCAGCAGCTACAATTAAGTCAGTGGTTTTTAAAATGGTTGATAAAGTCTTTGCGGAAATACCAAAGTCTTTGGCTATATTCTTTTTTCTTTTGAGCCCACGTTCCACTTCTTTTATAAGATTAATTTTCTCCCTTATGCTTAAACTTTTTAATTTTCGTTTACACTCTATATTAATACGTAAATAATTTTAGAAAAAGTATTAATTTTTTTTAGATTTTCTGTTATACTCTGTTACAAACTATAAAGAACGTAAAACACATTTGTTAGTCCGCGTATATTTTTCAAACTGAAAACTAAAATGCAAAAATAGTTTCTTTTCTTGTGAAATAAACGGTAAAACCCCTTTAAAATTCATAACTGTCAATAAGGCATTTAAACATAAATTAGTTTTTAAATCCCATTGAAGTGCCGCCGTCAAAACACCTTAGTTTACAATAGAGCTTTTAGCCAGCAATAAGAGGGAACCCAGACGTTCTTAACCCTCCAGGTATTTTATAGAAAGTTGTAAAATTTAACTTCGATTTTGGAAATATTTACTAATCGAAACTATAATTTAGGGAATTATAAAATGCTTCGAATTAACGAAAAATGAAGATTATAAGCTGTTCTTCTGCGGAGTATAGCCTTATATACATCTATAATGTGTCCAATTTCGCTAAAATCGGTTAAATCGTATTAAATTTTTTTTTTTATTTATTACTAAACTAAAATAAAAATCTAAAAGTTGCACGATCAATGTATCTTATTACAACCAACCTATACCTATTGTCGAAAGATGATTACGATATTCCTCTGCGACTGAGTCACTATGCTTATGGCCTTTATAGTAAAATATAATTTTATTTTTTTGTGGGGCGCACCACTTAGAATCAATTGAAAAATATATAAGGAGTGTACCCGGGTATGAGACGGGTTTTGTTTATGAGCCAAATTTTTTTACTGGTTAAATAAAGTCGGGTGTTCTATTCATTGTTGGAAAGGTAATGAAAATACACAAATTTTATCCGCAGAAAGTTTTGTGATTCCATTAACATGCTAAATTTTATGAACAATTTTTAACCATCATTTTTTGACAAGAAAAAAATTTGAATCTAGGTATGAGACACCTACAAAAATACATTAAAAATTGTAAAATATAAAGTGAAAACCTCATATTTATTTCAAATTTTTAATTTTTTATGTTTTCCATAATTTTTATTTATCAATTTCCTCTTCATAATCGTCACAATGTTTGCATTTGTAGATGCTTGTACACATGTTTGCACACTTCATAAGAATTGGGTGGTGGTAATATGCTGTGTCTCATATTCGGACAATGACAACATTATAATAATTTAAAAAAAAATTGTTTTCTAACCACATTTTGGCCTAATCTAATATTGTATCGTAAAATATAAAAAAAAAACACTAAATGCTATACATTACACTTTTTTTTTAAATTGATTTACATGAAAAAACAACACTTTAAAAAAAATCAAAAACTTTTTCCCCATGCTATTTCACATACGATGTTTGCAGGTGATATAAGCAATGCGTCGATTCATTTCACTCTTAGAACAAAAACTGACTGATGATCAAAGAAATATTTGACAGTATTCAGATCGGCCATATTAACATTCCATAATGAAAATAATTGACTGTCTCATATCTGGAGCCCGTCTTATACCCGGGAACACTCCCCTATTATATAAAAGAATGTAAGGCTTCTAAAAAATTATTTCATAATTTGGCCCAAATAATACCATACATAAAAAAATATTTTTTAATTTGTTTTTACTGGATAATGAAATTTTATACAACTGTTATTTTGTCCTGCGATACTATAACACACTCAAATTTTATCAAAATCGATTAAGCCGTTCCTGAGTAAAAAAATTCAATTGTTTAGTATTTTTTATTTTCTCGAAAACAGGCTGAGTTAAAAATCTGAGATTTTCACGGTCTTGTATATAAAAATGTGAGATTTTCACGGTCTTGTATAGCATATGCCCTTTTAAAGTTATTTTAAAAAGATGACGCAAAAACTTATTTTTTTATAAGCTTTACCTTGCTTTTTTAATGTCCTCACGTCCTGCCATTTCGTCCTGCTTTGGTGGGAAATCGCAAATGCACACACACGCGCACCCGCACACACACTCACACACACACACACACACACGCGCGCGCACACACACACACACACACACACACACACACACACACACACACACACACACACACACAGCGCACCGATCTTCTGAACATAAGTTTTCTAACTGAACAGACAAAAAAAAATAGATGTTGAGGAACCCCTTAAATTTTGCCTCTCTAAAACGTCATAAAATACCTACAAAAATACATTAAAAATTGTAAAATATAAACTGAAAACCTCATATTTATTTCAAATTTTTAATTTTTTATGTTTTCCATAATTTTTATTTATCAATTTCCTCTTCATAATCGTCGCAATGTTTGCATGTGTAGATGCTTGTGCACATGTTTGCGCACTTCAAAAGAATTGGGTGGTAGTAATATGCTGTGTCTCATATTCGGACAATGACAACATTTTAATAATTTAAAAAAAAAACGATGTTTGCAGGTCATATAAGCAATGCGTCGATTCATTTCACTCTTAGCACAAAAACTGACTGATGATCAAAGAAATATTTGACAGTATTCAGATCGGCCATATTAACATTCCATAATGAAAATAATTGACTGTTTCATATCTAGAGCCTGTCTCATACCCGGGAACACTCCCCTATTATATAAAAGAGTGTAAGACTTCTAAAAAATTATTTCATAATTTGGCCCAAATAATACCATACATAAAAAAATATTTTTTAATTTGTTTTTACTGGATAATAAAATCTTATACGACTGTTATTTTGTCCAGCGATACTATAACACACTCAAATTTTATCAAAATCGATTAAGCAGTTCCTGAGTAAAAAAAATTAAATTTTTTAGTATTTTTTATTTTCTCGAAAACAGGCTGAGTAAAAAATCTGAGATTTTCACGGTCTTATGTTAGTACTTTATAAGTACCATACGTACCCCCAAAGTAGCGTTTAAAAATTGCCCCCGGCAATTTTGACACGCTTATAAGCATATGCCCTTTTAAAGTTATTTTAAAAAGATTACGCAAATTCTTATTTTTTTATAATAAGCTTTACCTTGCTTTTTTTAATGTCCTCACGTCCCGCCATTTCGTCCTGCAATGGTGGGAAATCACACATGCACACACACGCGCACCCGCACACACACTCACACACACATATATATATATATATATATACATAGCGCACCGATCTTCTGAACATAAGTTTTGTAACTGAACAGACAAAAAAAAATAGATGTTGATGAACCCCTTAAATTTTGCCTCTCTAAAACGTCATAAAATTTAAACTGCATTTATTATGGTTTTTAAACTCAAATCTAGTATCTACCGTCCTTTTCTTAAAACATAAATCGCCACTGATGGAAACTAAACAAAGCGTTACTACCTTCCTATTGAAATCTCAATTTTTGACAGCTACCAATAAAACATGTTTATGATTTTCTTAAATTGCACTGCTTAGTTAAAAATGTTTATTAGGATACTGCAATAATAAATTTTGAAATGTTTTTATAATAGGCTAAGAAACAACCGCTCGCGTATTTACAGAGAATTTTAAATTAATGTACCCTATAAAAGCGTGAATATGGTAAAGCATCCAGCGAATGACCGATTTGTTGTATCGAGAGCTATTTTGATGTAAAAACAGACGTTACAGTTGAAATGAGATATTATTTCTGTTTATGAATTAATGAAAAGATTATCGCAATTTGGTTATAAAGTTCAAGGATCGTTTGGAATGCCTCTATCCGATTCTCGCTTCCGTAGAGGTTTCTCCAGAAGTTTTGGCTTATAACTTTCTAATTTTTACCTGTCATTTTCTGAAATGGGTTTTATGTAAACAATACACATTTATTGTTCATTGTACAAATAATACGAAGAGATATACAGTAACCCTTCACCATTCGCAAGGGTAACGTTCCAGAAAAACCTCGCAAATATCGAATTCCCGTATGTTATGTCTATCATAATGTGAAAATGGGGGTTGTTACGTTTTGCGATGGTTGATATACGTGGTATATATGTTACCGTGTAAGACCGAAGTCTGGTAAATGTCGACATCTTCCAATGAATGGCAAGATTCACCAAGTCGCTTTATGTATGTCCGAAATATTTGCCAAATATGCACTGATAGCGAATATCGAAATAATCATAATTATAGACCCTTCTAATCCATGCAAAATGACAATTTGTATATTATAAAAAAAAAAACAATAGGAGAAGCCTTAAGTAATACCATAAAATTAATCATATTATTGAACTGAAAACAAACAATACACTCAAAAAAAAATCTAAAACAGTATTAATAATAAATGTACACCTAAGCAATTGTAATATGTAATATTGTAATTGTAATTTGTATACATTTAACATTTAACAATCTTATTTGTTACAACAACTTAAACTGCTATGACATTCTATTAAAATTAGTTTCACTAATTTTTTTAAACTAATGTAAGACTGGTTTAAAACATCAAACACATTTTTTAAATTGATAATTTTTGATTGATAAAACTTTATAAGATTTTTAGCACGACAAGAACATTGTGTTTTTTTTAAATATTACTAATTGGTTGCATCTGTTTCTAAATATTTAACAGAATTTGTTATTATTAATCATAATTGTAGTAATAAATTTTTACATTAATTTATAACGGTTAGCAATAGACAACTATTATATGAGAAGTATAAATTAAAGCTACATCATAAAAATTACAAATTGGTAGGAAAAAAATAACAGGTGTACCTACTAAATACATATAAAAATTCAAAACTGATATTTTTAAATATATTAGTAAAATGGTTATATTCTATAAAATGATGTAGATGGCGACGCCTATTTGGAATTTTTAACGTTCAAACATTTTCTAATGTTTAAGTAAAGATCCCAATATAAACACTTTCCGAAACCCAAGCAGGGCTACCTGCTTTTGGACCCTTCGTTAACAAAGAGAAAGATTCCCGCTATCTTTGCGGACAACAGATACTTATGAAATCAAATTTCTAAATGTATAATTTTTTCAATGCGGGAACAAATCTTAGTATCATTCGTAAGTATGGAAAAACAAAAAATATTCCGAATTTTTGCGTGCAAAACCGCCTTTTAGGTCAAAATTTGCAAAAAAGGGTTAAATTTGCATAAAACTTGTTAAAACGTCTTGAGAAATTATATCGAATCGTTTATATCTTTTTTGTTTTTGAAACGTTTAAATAACGGCAGAAATAAGGTTTGATTGAAAGTCGTCCCGACGCCACCCCCGTCGTCCTCCCGCGGTTAAAAATGTGTCACAGAATGTATAAACCGACCCCCCATCGTATCCAGAAAGCGGATGTTGCTAAAGTCCCCGTTCGAAAACTACATGGAAATACCGTTTTTGAAAAATTTCAAGGGACGTTTGAGAACCGTACAGCCAAAAGTAAGCCGCAAATCGATCCCAAATATTTAAGTGTATATAGTACAGAGATCGAAGGTGTGCACTGGCTAGGTGAATATTTCTTCACGTCACGTTATCCATCTGATGTTCGTGAAAAGAGGTGAAAATAGGTCGTCAGAAAACGTCAATTGAATTAAAACATGAAACGTTTCCAATAAAATTTATTAATAACCAACCCCTAAATAAGGCGTTTGTTACAGTTTCTTAAAAAAGACCGGGTATAATCTAGTGAATTACTGATTAATGGATTCACTTATTGAAAACGAATAAAATTGTATAAAATTTATTTGAAACCGTAGGCTTAGACGTAAGTACGCGTTGGAATAAATAAAATTCCAGGTTTCCAACGTTCCGTAAAATTCAGTTCTGATTTACGGTAACTGGGTCATAAGGTAGGTCTCACACATGTGTGAGAAAGAATGAACTAAGAATTAATTTTTACATTTTAGTCGAAGTTTAGTCCCTTTTAAAAGAAACCACTGAAATCTGTGTTAACTGGAAATAATAAAATTCGTTCCCACTGGCTAGTGTTTTGATTTCCTTATTAAACTCTTCCAACGGTACGTTCGTGTAGTTTTTATTTAAATATCCTTTTGGTATTCTACAAATTACAACTTTTTATTGTTATATTTTAATAAAAAAAAATTATAAGATCCAAATATTTACAAAAGCGGAAATACATTAAATTTGAACAGTGTTTGTTATCATGTTTATGACCGGTTGTAAATTCAAAAGTACCTGGCCACCAACCCTTGCCTATTCGACTGAAACTGACCAGCTTTGCTAAGAAGGTCACTAAACTCAAAGTCCAAATCCATCAAGAATTTTATTCTATTAAAAAATGCGATTTAAAATACCCTTATACGGAGACGTGCACGTAACTATTGTTTGTGGTGGTTTATAAAAGACAGCCCCATCTCCCACAAGGTAATCTCTTAAGTTGAACATTGTTCCTAATGATAAATTTGAAATGTTCATTTCCACACAAAATTTTTCGAGATATAATGGGGGGTCCGACTAATAGGTATTTTCCTAGAAGGTGTCTATTGATAATAAATAAGTATGAATACTTTAAGAAAACCACAAAATATAAGGCCGTTGAGCCCAGAGTGCAACTTTAACATAAATTTTGCGTTATATTTCCATCTAATGTTTAACAATAAATACATATAGAAAACCCCTTTATTTTTATGTACAGCCATTGTAGTAAATTAAAAATTTTGAAATTTTACAATTGTGTTAAAAAGTATACATTTCAATAATAATTTGCAAGTTATTCTACTTAATTAAATAAAATAAGCTAATGTTATAAAGCATCTTGAATTAATATAATTAACCTAACCAAAATAGAAAATGAAAAAGTATAAAATAGAATGTCGTTTAAAAAATTATAAGTTTTTGGAATTTTATTGGGAATTTTTAAACTATTCTAACTAAAGTAATAAAAATAATGGCATCTACATATAAATAAAGTTATTCCTATTTCAAATAATTAAAAAATGTAGATAGGTACGAATCTGAATGCGTACGTAGTTAGAAAATAGAATGCATTTAATAAAGTTAAAAATAACTTAAAATTAACAAAGAGTAGATACCTAAGGATTAGCAACGTAAATAAGGGTGACGAAGGGTCTACGCACAACGACTTGTTATTCAAACTCGTCATAAGCGTGCTTAAAATTTTCTCATTAGAAAATCAATTTTATCAATTTACTTACATATAACTACGTTCTCTTGTAGTCGAAGTACTTTTGGATCACTTTTCTCATTTCCTTTAACGATTGTTTAGTGTTAAATTTAATTCGTATAAAAAAATGCGAGCTAAAATACCCTTATAGAACGACATAAGAGAGCAACCATCTTGTGCAGCGTTTTCGAGAATCTTTGAGAATGTATACAAAACTGGACGTTCGTTAATTTTTTAAAAGAACCGTAAGAGATATCGACGCTTTCTGTTAGACGCGTCCTGAATGGACGCTTCTAAAGTACCATTAGACCGAAACGCTATCTCTTATCGTACGGCTCTAAGGCGCTTTCGTATGTCATTTTTACGTAAAAGTTGGCGTCGTTTCTGCTAAAAATGCGCTACCGACGTAACCAAAAGCGTCGCGACGACAATATTGGTATCGAATTTGAAATCTTAAGCGCTTTTCGGGACGATAAAGCAAAAGTCTATAAGGGCACGCGTTCGAAAGTTAGAGGCGATTTTATTTTCCAAAAAATCTCTCAGAATTTTTGCGCTTCTGTGGAGGCGCCGGGACGCTCCGACGTCGTTTTGACATGCAAGACTTTTGTTATGCAGACATCAGATTGATCGCCATTGGGGGTCTTGTCCTCCCGGATGTTTCCCAGGACCGTTATAGGACTCAAAGGACGTTT
>JARFIZ010000183.1:0-23627 GCA_036325965.1 Sinopyrophorus schimmeli
AAATAAATTTAATTTCAAGTTCAAGAATAAAATCAACAATCTGTAAATTATAAACTCCGCCGAGCTAAAACAACATACTTAACAAAATACGATATAGGTATACCTATAGGTTGCACACGATTTCTTAGTCAGCAAATGTTACGATCTTTTCTGAATAACATTCATATTTAACTCCGTATACTTAATTAATATTTTGGCATACGAATTTTAAACCTTTCTTTTTTATAACTATCAATTTGTAGGAAGATGAAACAAAGGATCAAAATATATAGATTGGACAGCTAAGCGACGCCAAACTTCGAAAGATTTTGAAAGTGCAGACGTTAAGCGAACGTGACCATAGTATTCGTAATAATGGAAACATCCCACGTCGAAAAAATTATTGTGACTAAAACAATCGAAACGGTTTTTAAAAAACCGTTCATAAGTCGATACGCATCTAATAAAATCGATCGGTTTCCTAAGGAACGCCAAACGTTGAAAAAATTTTCGAAATTGATTAAAAGATGTAGGTATAAGTTGGCCGAAGCTTAAAGAAACTTGCAAGGACTTTACACCCCCGTCCCTTCTATATAAGGTGGCGTTCAAGTATTACGTAACGCAATTTTTGAAGATTTTGACCCCTCCTCGTCACGCGAGGTAACGTTTTCATACCCTAACCCAGCTCTAAACGTTACGTAACAACCAAGAGACCATTTTCCCGTAATACATAAACGAAAGGGTTGCTAAATTGGGAAATTTTAATTCCCTACGTTTTATTTAAATTTAAAAAATGTGCATAACACGATGGTCGACCCCCGCCCATTGCGTTACGTAATACTTGAACGCTCTCTCCTCCTATTGATAAGACGTAAAATTTTTCCAAAACTTTTATCAAATAACAAAATTAAAAATGATGAATATTGTAGGGCATGTGCGACTCCCCGAATACAACGTCGTTACTTAAAAAAAAACACTAACTCGGCAACGCATGGCGACGTAAATTGTCGGGACGTTTAATTTTAATAAGAAACGTTGAAATTTAAAAAAGTTTGGGGTTCATAAACATAAGTCATAAGTAAACTACGGATAACCAATTTCTCACGTCCAAGTGTTTCGACCCTTAAGCTGGCTAATTAACACGAAAAATGTCGATCGAAGGCTTCCCGACGTCTAACGTAAATAGCAATTTATCAAAACAAAAAAAATATAGAAATAAAAGAAACTAAACAGATTAATAAAATTGTAAAATTCGAATTTTGCTTTGTCGATCTTAGCGTGCGAGATAAAGGCTATAAAAATTTGTCTACATCCTGCAATTAACAAAACAAAATCAGGTTACAAATAAACTCGCCCACGCTTAAAAATTTCTACAACGTATGCAAAATATTTTATATATGTATTACTTTATACTAATCTAATAAAAGTTGCGAATTAATATCAGCTGTTCGACGAGAATAATATGAAGTCAATGGCAAACGCAACTTATTAAAAAATTAAACAAATTAAATAAATAAAAAAATTGTAAAATCAGAATTGTAACATTCAAGGGGCGTAATCCACCCTTAGGGAGGCGAAATCGCAAGTTCTTTTCGACGGCGCAAACCCCAACTCTCTACGTCCCCCCGTTTAGGAAATAGGTTCGTTTTGAAATTTTGGGTATTTTACGCTCGAACCGTTTCCGGAAGAAAATGAAAGTAATAATCTTCTTTGTCCGTAACTTTAAAAGAAATCTAAACCGTTGCAAATAAAAAAAAATGAAAAGCATTATGACGATTGTGATAATTTTATGTCTTACGTGAAACATATATAACCTCCCCGGCGAGCAAACAAAATAAGAAAAATTCGAAGAATCAAAATTCATTTAATCGAATGCGTACAACGAAGACCTTTTCAAAGTTCCCGCACTACGCGAAATCGAACGCCCTCGAAACAATTGAAAATACCGATAAAAATGCAAAGGATCAATAAACAATAAATTACAATAACGAAATTAAAAATTACAAACAAATGCGCTTACGCCGAACATTTCTTGAATGTTTATATTTTAATTTGAAACACGACCCGTTCTAATTTAAAAAGTGACAACTTGAAAAACAAAGTATTAATAAGTTTAGTATTAATTTAAACTAAATATAAATAATATATTATTTCCAAAACGTTTTCCAAATTTTAAAATTTTTTATTTTACGTAACAATTATCAAGTCCCTTCGACCGCAAAACTAAGATAAATTTGAAATAATAGGTAGGTACTCTGTTACAGAATTCGTTTTCAAATTTAGCGCCCGAAATATCCGTTCGAGAAACAAATTTTATGGTCTCCCTTAAAATTTGTAGTTTGACGGGTTGCATACAACGAATGCAATAGCTGGCATAATCGAAATTAGAAATTAGAAAAACATTTCGCGCTAATTACTGCCCTTATAAAAAGATTTGCTCGTCGATAACAAAAGGCATGGAAGCTTTCCATTTAAATATAGAAAATATAGAAGCCCTATGAAACTTAAAGAAGGTAACATTACTTTTCGTAAGGTTATCGTATCACCCCCTTCCGCAGGGTCGCGTTATAAATTTTTGGTTCGAATAAAGAAGTAAGTAATAACTTTAAAAAAGAATTTCAATTTGAATTATTATATCTACAACTTATCGATTACTTGTATATTACGTAAGATATCCCCCCACTCCGGAGTGCAAAAATAATAAGAAAAATTCCAAGCGGCCCCCTTAGTGGAGGAATCTGAAAAAGAAAATTAAAAAATTACGCCGATATGTTGCAACGCTTATTCAAACGTTTCACTTTTCCCGCCACGTAATCCGGAGAGACAAATTTTAAAGCGTCAGCAAATTCCGGAGATCGCGTAGCACGGGATCATAGGCGTCCGAGTAGATATCCCGTTTTTTAATCCGTTTTCGCCGAATTTCTCGAGTCCCGGTTTTTTTGCCGCCTCCTAAATCGTTGTGGCTCTTGTTTTCGTCCTTCTACACGATCGAGCACCCTTAAATTCGGCAATTATATCGAAATAAAACTTATAAATTAATTACCCGCCTATGATTCATTTCAGCTGATCGATGAAGGTTATTGGTTAATATGGAAATCGACAAATAAATATACGAATGTTTGATGCTTTTTACTTTTTCGGCTACCCCACGACTCGAAGGACCCCGTGCCGTACACGCTTTTAAGCGTCGGAATTTCCCTATCTTTTAGTTAAGGTTCCGGGAGCCGAAAGGGCATTTTCGATAAGGAAAATTGCACGAGAAGCTTCACGGATGCAGAAGATTAGGCCTAGATTTTATACTTTCGCTCGTAACTTGGCCAAAAGACGTCCACGAAAGCCGAAAAGGTACGGAAATAAGCGCGAGGACGATCTCTATAAGATAGGGCCGTGGCGGCGGTCCTACGGCCCTTTTCACTTCGGACCGAGTAAAATCTAACAATTTCTCGGCCGTATTCTCGATAGTTTTCGTAAGGATACGCTTCCATCTTAATAGAAAGGGAACCCGAAGGGCTACGAACATCCGGTTTTGCTGATCGACTTGGGTTCCAGGGAGGAAGATGTGCAAAAAACCGCCTCGCTAGCTTGCACCCTTCGGCCGTGAGAGCTCGCCAAAACGGTCACCCTTAGCGGCAGAAAATCGTCGCGTCTTTTCGTAAGCGAAACGCTTCCGGCTTAGTAGACGGCGAACCTGAGGTCTATCGACTCGAGATTTTCGAGCATCGAGTGCCTTCGAAGGCGAAAATATTGCAAAAACCGCCCCGCTAACTCGCACCCTTCGGCCGTGGAGCTCCTCGAACGCGGCGAAGGGGTTGCGCCAGAAAATCTCTCGTAACTCGCGAACGAAAAGAGATATCGGATGGGGTTAGAAAAGGACGATCTCGAACGCGAGCGCGTAACGTTCTTAATTAGATTTCGTATCTCCAAAGGGAGGCCGTCCTTACTTACGTACGCGAAGCTAAACGTAAACGAAAAAGGGCCGTAGCTCGAAATTTTCCCCGCTTCTAGGCGTCGAAATTTTTGAGGAGATGGATCTCTGATTTTAGGGTAGCGTCTCGCTTCTCGAAGGTAGGTCGTCGCTCTCGTTCGCGAGTAAATCGAGAAAAACGATAGGGTCGAAAATGGTTTTTGGCAAAACGACGCCGAAGGAGGTTTAAGCTGCCATATTTGATCCGTCAAAAGTTGCGGCGTCCAAAACGAAGGTTTTGGCAAAGTTTAATCGAAATCGTTAGTCCCGTTTGGCCGTAAAGTTCGAAAAGGTAGTTGAGGCGGCTTGTTTTTTTCCAGGTAGTAACTAGCAAATTCGCTTCGCGAATTTGGCTAGACAAAATCGCGTGGCGATTTTCGTTGGGAGGGGGGGGGGACATAAAATTGCGTACTTGAAACGCTACGCGTTTAGTGCCTTCGGCGCCTAGCATAACCTCTGTATTTATAAAGCAGCCGATTTTTCATTGTGTAGTTTAAAAATGGTCAAAATCGGTTCATAAATAACAAAGATAGAGCTAAAAAACATTTCGACTGGTTTAAATCGAATGGTCGCTAAGCAACAACGCCAAATGTCGAAAGAATGATCGACGTAGGTTAAAAAATGACAAACTTGACCAAATTGACCCTTTCAATTGTTTGGATCGAGCATACCATGACTTGGTCACAAATAGTTCATATGAAACAAAAAAAATTTAAAAACTAAAAAAAAATTGAAAAATCGGTTAATAAGTCGAATAGTTGATTAAAATTCTAACAGCGATTAAATAAAATAACTTGGTTGCTATGAAAAGAACAATCATTAACATTAAAAAAACTAAACTATTCAATGTGCTAAAAAGTTGACACTTAAATAATAATTTTAAACCGTTTGAATCGAGTTGATTGGTTCTCAAAATGTATAGGTACAAACAAAAGACACGAAAAAACTATTAAAATCGCATGAAAAATGCAAAATTTTAAGAAACGTGACAAAAACAAACGAAAGAGTAAAAAAAATATTATAAAGCCGAAGTATCAATAAATATCGCTGGGCTGTTACGCAGCCCCGAATGTTAAAAAATTAGAACAATCGAATGAAAAATACAAAATTTAAACGAACGTGTTCAAAACAAAGGAACTATTTGTAAAATTGCGTTTGAAAGCCGGAGCATCGATAATATCACTGGGCTGCTGGGCAGCCCAGAATATCAAAAATTAGAACAATCGAATGAAAAATACAAATTTTAAACGAACGTGTCCAAAACAAATGCAAGATTTGCAATTAAGCGTTTATGTAAACTCTAAGCATTAAAAATAGTTGCGTGGCTATGCAACGCTAAACGTAAAAATTATTAAAATCGAATAAAAATACAAAATTTAACGAACGTGTCCAAAACAAATGCAATAGGTGCAAAACCGTTATAAAACCGAAGCATTAAAAAATAGCCAAATTTAAAGAATTATCTAAATCGAATAAAAAATGCAAAAAAATACAAAAAAATTTAAAAATCGGTAACCCGATCAAGTCGACAGATAAATATTAATTTTAAACCGTTTGGATCGAGTGTGCTATGATTCATTTACACAGTGTACAGGTAGAGTCAAAAACATCTATTAAGCTAAAAAAATCCAAAGGTAAAAATTAATTTTAAGCCGTTTGAATCAAATTTGTTTTGATTTGTTCATAAACTGTACAGGTACAATCAAAAACATTGAAAAAACTAAAAAATTTTTTCAAGGATCAAAGTGTCACTTAAAATCTATTTAGACTTTTTGAATCGAGTGTGCCATGGTATGGTCACACAGACTATAGGTAGAATTAAAAACATCTAATAAACTTAAGAAAATCAATGTCCGCTCAAGTTGACAGGTACAAATTAATTTTGGACCGTTTGAATCAAGTGTGCCATGATTTGGTCACAAAGTGTGCCAGCACAATCGAAAATATTAAAAACTAAAAATCCAATGTCCGATCAAGTTGACAGGTACAAATTAATTTTGAACCGTTTGAATCGAGTCTGGCATGATTTGTTCACAAAGTAAGCTGGTACAATCGAAAACATTGAAAATGAAAAACTCCAATATCCGATCAAGTTGACAGGTACAAATTAAGATTGGACCGTTTGAATCGAGTGTGCCATGATTTTGTTACAAAGTGTGCCGGTACAATCGAAAATATTAAAAAAACTAAAAAAATCCAATGTCCGATCAAGTTGACAGGTACAAATTAATTTTGGACCGTTTGAATTGAGTGTGCCATAATTTGGTCACAAAGTGTGCCGGCACAATCGAAAATATTAAAAAAACTAAATAATCCAATGTCCGATCAAGTTGACAGGTACAAATTAATTTTGGACCGTTTGAATCAAGTGTGCCATGATTTGGTCACAAAGTGTGCCGGCACAATTGAAAATATTAAAAAAACTAAAAAAAATCCAATGTCCGATCAAGTTGACAGATACAAATTAATTTTGAACCGTTTGAATCGAGTCTGGCATGATTTGTTCACAAAGTAAGCTGGTACAATCGAAAACATTGAAAAACAAAAAAATCCAATATCCGATCACGTTGACAGGTACAAATTAATTTTGTACCGTTTGAATCGAGTGTGCCATGGTTTGGTCCAAATTCTACAGGTACAGACGAAAACATCAAAAAAGCTAAAAAAATAGAATGAAAAATGCAAAAGTTGAACGAACGTGGCCAAAACAATCGAAACAATTCAAAAATCGACGCCCTTCTGTTTAGTTCAAGAATGGTCGAAATCGGTTCATAAATAACGAAGTTATAGCGAAAAGCATTTAGAGCGGTATAAATAATAAAATAAACAAATTAAAAAAATTTGTAAAATTCGAATTTTGTTTTGTCGATCTCTTTAAAAGAAACAAACGTGACAAACAACAATTCCTATAGATATGCATACGTAAGCACATATACATTTGAAATATTATTTTCACAACCTTTCGATAATTTTTATATTACACCCCACTCCGGTGGCGAAAAAAAAAAGAAAAATTTGAAAGGGCCCGCTTCGTAAAGAAATCTGTAAAAATCTTAAAATATTAAGACGTTTTCTCCTGCCCGCTAATAGCGAACGCCGAAGTCCGGCTGCGTTAGCACTATTCTCGTACTCCGAGACATTCCTGAGAGCAAATTCATATCTACGTAGTTCCAAACCAGGGGCGTGCGCTTTCGAATACCGTTCAAACTCCGTTTTCGCCGAATTTGTAGAGTTCCGGTTTTTTTGCCGCCCTCCTAATAGTTCCTGGGTGTTGTCTTCGTCCCTTTAAACAATCGAGCACCCTTAAATTCGATAATGATATCGAAATAAAAGTCTAGAATTGACGAGCCGCTTACTTTGAAGTATCAGCTGATCGAGAACAACGTAACCACCTTAGCTGCGAAGACCAAATTAAAAATACGATTATATTTTAGCATTTTTTACTTTTTTCGGCTACCCCACGACTCTAAGGACCCCCGTGCCGTACACGCTTTTAAGCGTCGGAATATCCCCGCGAAGGGCTACGGACATCCCGTTTTTGCAGATCGATGGGGCTTCGAGGGAAGAAAATATTTCAAAAAAAACCGCCCCGCTAACTCGCACCGTAAAAATAGAAAATATAGAAGCCGTTTGAAATTTAAAGAAGCGAACATTAGCTTTCGTAAGGGGTCATCGTATAACTCCCTCCCCTCGCTCGGTCGCGTTACAATTTTTTGGTTCGAATAAAGGAAGAAATAACTTTAAAAAAATTTTCAATTTGAATTATTATATCTAAAACTCAATTATTTGTATATTACGTAAGATTCCCTCGCCCCCCCTGGCGTGCAAACAAAATAAGAAAAATTTGAAGAATCAAAATTCATTTAATCGAATGCGTACAACGAAGACCTTTTCAAAGTTCCCGCGCTACGCGAGATCGAACGCCCTCGAAACAATTGAAAATACCGATAAAAATGCAAAGGATCAATAAACAATAAATTACAATAACAAAATTAAAAGTTACAAACAAACGCGCTTACGCCGAACATTTCTTGAATGTTTATATTTTAATTTGAAACACGACCCGTTCTAATTTAAAAAGTGACAACTTGAAAAACAAAGTATTAATAAGTTTAGTGTTAATTTAAACTAAATATAAATAATATATTATTTCGAAAACGTTTTCCAAATTTTAAAATTTTTTATTTTACGTAACAATTATCAAGTCCCTTCGACCGCAAAACTAAGATAAATTTGAAATAATAGGTAGGTACTTATACCTACTAGAAATACATTTGGATTTAAAAATTTAAACTTATTATATATAGTTATATAATTGCAATTTATAAAACAATTAATGATAAGTTAGCCATCGGTACATAGTTTTAAACATTGAGTATTTATGATAAATATATATTTCGCCATTTATCAGACTCAAAATTTCGGTTATAAATTTGCTTCATTATATTTAAAAATTAAAAAATCAATAAATAAAAGTTGCATACGGTGACGGTTGCTTTACGCGCTACAGAGGTACACTAATTCGCCCCGACTGTTTGGCTTGAGGCATTATACTCTCTGACGAGCAGGTACACTATTCTCAGTATTCAAAAATATTTTGGGTTATTTATGGAACTATTTAAAATGACAACTTAGTACACCGAAAAATAACTTAAAGTGTCTTACAAATAAATGATTTTATTTATTATTTTGCGTTCAAAGTAGTTTGTTAAATAAATATAACTTATGATATTATATATGTATATATGCTAATTTGATTATTTCATATTGCTTTAGGTTAATATGTCTTTTTAAGCGGAGTCGATGTTTTTAAGTTGATTAACGCCCAATATTTCAGGCAGAGTTTAGCTAAACAATTATTATACTCTTTTTGTTATTTTTTTAAGTTGGACGAGAAGTTTAAGGTAAATGTGATTAAAACAACAAGTGAAATGCTGGCCCTAAGTAGAATTTTTATTTATATTAAAATTTATAAATAGTTATATTCTAAACAATAACACTAAATTTTTATTTTATATTGTTCTTAGCAATCAAATACAAAATAACAATTGTTTTTTCCAATTTCCGAAAATTTGTTGTCTAGTGTATTATATAGTACTAATTTCAAATATGAGATGCTGCCAAAAAAAGTATAAATAAAATACGTTTCTTCTAGATTACATACTATTTATTTCATAATACATTTATTTTAAGAAAAATACAAATAATACATAAATGTAATTTATATTTACATTTTTATGTACATAACCGAAACTATACTACGGGAATAGTACCCACGAAGTAGCAAGTAGAGGCACGGCCCCCAGCGATGGATGTTAGGGTCGGTAGCGCTAGTGAGACACCGGTGGTCAGTAAATTACAGGTTCATACACGATCTTTGAAGTATATACTAGAAATAAATAAAATTAATACAAAAAAAAATGCAAAACGATATAACTTCCCGTGTTGTTGATGTTCGCATATAATTGTCCGGGTATCAACAATCCTTGATTGAACTCCTCTTCGATTCTTGAAAATAGCGATTCTACTTGTAATAAATTAAAATTAAAATTGCTGAAAATTAATGAAAGCAATATAGCGTTAAGTACCAAGTTGTAGAGTTTTGTATTCAGTTGTCCGGGCATCAACAATCCTCGATTGGACTCTTCTTCAATTCTTCAAAATGGCGATTCTATTTGCAACAAATTCAAATTAAAATTGCTGAAAATGAATGAAAACAATATAGGATTAAGTACCAAGATGTTGAGTTTTGTATTCAGTTGTCCGGGCATCAACAATCCTTGACTGGACTCTTCTTCGATTCTTCAAAATGGCTATTCTATTTGCAACAAATTCAAATTAAAATTGCTGAAAATGAATGAAAGCAATATAGGATTAAGTACCAAGATGTTGAGTTTTGTATTCAGTTGTCCGGGCATCAACAATCCTCGATTGGACTCTTCTTCAATTCTTCAAAATGGCGATTCTATTTGCAACAAATTCAAATTAAAATTGCTGAAAATGAATGAAAGCAATATAGGATTAAGTACCAAGATGTTGAGTTTTGTATTCAGTTGTCCGGGCATCAACAATCCTTGACTGGACTCTTCTTCGATTCTTCAAAATGGCTATTCTATTTGCAACAAATTCAAATTAAAATTGCTGAAAATGAATGAAAGCAATATAGCATTAAGTACCAAGTTGTTGAGTTTGGTATTCAGTTGTCCTGGCAATAACAATCCTCGATTGGGCTCTTCTTCGATTCTTCAAAATGGCGATTCTATTTGCAACAAATTCAAATTAAAATTGCTGAAAATGAATGAAAGCAATATAGGATTAAGTACCAAGTTGTTGAGTTTTGTATTCAGTTGTCCGGGCATCAACAATCCTTGACTGGACTCTTCTTCGATTCTTCAAAATGGCTATTCTAATTGCAATAAATTAAAATTAAAATTGCTGAAAATTAATAAAGGCAATATAGCATTAGGTACCAGGTTGTTGAGTTTGGTATTCAGTTGTGCTGGCAATAACAATCCTCGATTGGGCTCTTCTTCGATACTTAAAAATGACGACAATACTAGTGGAAATAAAGTAATTTTTTTTTAAATTGAAAAATAGTATTCGTTTACCTGAAATTCATATTCGAATTCACTTGAACTAGTATTGATATGATGCGAATAAATTCTCTTAAAAATATTAAATATTCCTTGTATTGTAACGGCATTGTTGAATATGGGGATCGCTCGTAAGTCCTGAAAAAGAACGAACACAAATGTGAACCACAGTTTGTTATTAAAGAGTGTTAAAAACGTTATATTTACCGTTATTAGATCTTTTGTACACTTTATGCAAAAGTTAACTTTTTCAGAAGACAAGGCGTCTCTTACGTCCTAAAGAATTAAAGCTGAAAATACATGAATAAAAACTTAGTCTCTTGACAAATGTTAAAAAAAAATATTTACTGATATTCAATCTTTAGGTAGCTTCCAAGTTGTGGTCATCTCTGGGGTCCTGAAGACTTAAAGCTGAAAATTAACACATACTATATTTTCTAAAAAATCAAATCAAAAATGTTATTATATTTACTATAGTTTAATCTTCAGGATGCTTTATAAAAAAGTGGTTTTCTAAGAGAGTGGAGGGGTCTCTCCGTCCTGAAAAATTGGCGCTGAAAATAAACGTTACTGTTTTGTTAGAAAAAGTAAAGAAAAATATATTACTGTAGTTCGATGATCAGGACGCTTTAAAAAAGTTGTCGAATAAGAGAGTTGGGGGCGTCTCTCCGTCCTGAAAAATTGGCGCTGAAAAACAAACATTACTGTAGGTTTTGCGAAAGTAAAAATAAATATATTACTGTAGTTAGATATTCAGGACACTTAAAAAAAGTTGTCTTCTAAGAGAGTTGGGGCGTCTCTCCGTCCTGAAAAAGTGGCGCTAAAAATAAACGTTACTGTATTTTTTGAGAAAGTAAAAATAAATATATTACTGTAGTCAGATGTTCAGGAAAATTAAAAAAAGTTACCTTTTAAAAGAGTTGGGGGCGTCGTCTCTCCGTCCTGAAAAATTGGCGCTGAAAAATAAACGTTACTGTATTTTTAGAGAATGGAAAAATAAATATATTACTGTAGTTAGTTGTTCAGGACACTTAAAAAAATGATATCTTTTAAGAGAGTTGGGGGCATCTCTCCGTCTTGAAGAATTGGCGCTAAAAATAAACGTTACAGAATTTTTTTAAGAAAATATGTTATTTAGAAAGTGTTGTACGAATTATATTTACCCTAGTTTGATCTTCAAGTCAATTTTTTAAGATGTTACCGTCTTTAAGAGTGTAGGCGTTTTTTCATGAAGCTGCTTGGTTCTTAAAATAATTAAATTTTGTTTATTTTTGATCATACGTTACAAGGGTACAAATTACTTACTTTTTCTGCCGTTCTTCTTGTGCTTCTATAATGTATAGCGGGTCCATACATTTTTTACCTTTGGGTATTTTTTGTAGAATTATTTCTGGGAGAATACAATTCAAATAAAATTGTTCCAATTTTGGAAGCATTGCTTCTTCCCAGAACGAGCGATCCCTTTTAATCACTTCAACATGAAGTGGTTTATCAAAACCTGTACTTACGACGAAATAGCAGTCTTCTCTTTCTGTTACATTTAATTGTCCTTGGACCTATTTGTTCAAGAATACATACTTTTCAGAAAAACTTTCAAAATATGTAACTGTAATCGTTACCTGATAATAATAATTATGGTTTTTTTTTTTAAACGATTTGACCAAGTTCGTTTTTCTCCATACAAAAATTACGACATTTTTGTCGAATTGCGTCTTCAATAGACCAGTTTTTCGAAATCAACGAAAATAAACATTTGATTTCTAAGGTTGCATTATCCCCAATTAGTCCTACAACATATTTTTATAGTTCATTAAACTGATTTCAAAGTAGTATATATTTACCATCTGGTGTTGCACCCAGATAATTTCTTTGTGTAGAGACAAATAATCCACTGTCAGCTATAGTTAAGTTTGCTTCAGCGGCAAAACGTTGGCGTACCACGTATTCTTGCGTTTTTCCAAATTCGATAGCTGTTGTTGTAATATCTCCTCCATATAAAATTTGTTTTACCAAACCGTGACACGAAGTGTGGATTTTCGTTTGATTGTGTTCCCAAAATTCGATGCAGTAAGCCGATATTTTCGCGCATTTAGGTATAACGCATTGGAAAATTGTCCAATCGTTTGCTCAGCTATCCGGTTTATATCTTCTTTTGTGCACTATTTACATAATAAAGTTAAAAAACTTTACTAAGAGACATTATCTATACATACTGTAAGACCTTTTAAAATTCTTCTGCGTTCAGATTCCATTTCTTCTTCAGTTGGCAACTCTTCGTCGGCAAACCTTCCATAATCTGGGTCTCGACCTTTTTTTCCAGCTTCTTCTACCAAGGAAATAGGCATTTGGAAATCTTCTTAGATTTGACTTTTGTATTTGAGAAGCCATGAACTTTTAAAGTTTTGCCCCGGACTTTTATTCATTAAGTCTTTCCACAGCTTGTTATGCCATAAATGCCCATCGTTGTATTGTAGTCCAGTTAATTGCGAACGGTGCTGGAAAGAACCTCGTTGGATTAAATTCAAACGTTTTCCGGAATTAAATTTTGCCATGATGGCCATAAACAATTCTGCTCTATTGTTTGTTTCATTTTCTATAAGTTTATGCGATTTTCTTATTAGGTTAGAAATGGCACCTAAAAAAAAATATAATAACATAACGTTTGTTAATTATAAAAGTTTTATACCTTCTAAATGTAAAAGTAGTCCACTGTTTTTGGGAGAATTGTGTTGTTGGTCTTCAGAATTGGAACAAGGTGGTTGACATTTGCTATGCTCCCCAAATACGTAGTAAACTGTTTGCAATAATTCAGTCTTAAGTAATTCAACATTTCCATGGGCATTTTTATATATTGCTTGTTGTGCATTTTTTTCCAATTCTTCTATTTTTTTTGCAGTTAATAATTTTTTAGGTTCACCTTTTAGAATATCCTTCAAACGTCGAAGAGATTTGCCATAATTTTTTATTGCATGGTTTGTGCATTCTATTTTTTCGACATCTTTGCCATAATCAACCCTCTCTCTAATTAGAGCGAACACACTAGAATCTCCATCAGCAATCAACTTTGTATACTTTAAACCATGCATTTCCATAGATTTTTGAAAACCTTCAACAATAATGTCTGCTTCCATAGCTGTAGAACTTCCTAAATAAATTAATTTACAATTAATTTATACAATAGAAATGAGCATGTAATTTTATTTATACCATTCCAATTTCGGAAACAAACATGTTCAGATGCGGACATTTGTTTATTTGCTGCCTTGGCACAAATTGTACAATATTTATTTCTAATACCCAAAAATAACAATTTTTTGGTAGCATGTCCGATAATAACAGCCTTGAAAAAAATTATTATGTTAAAATACTTTATTTTTGTATATTACTTACTGCCCCACTAGCTGCGTTATAACTATGTCCGTATGATCGTTTACTCCAACCCCCGTCAACATAAACTGATATGTACGGAACATCGTTATCGTCAACGTGACCTATATTACGAGCTATTGCGCTTTCCTCAATCCCAGCTGCAATCATACTTTCTATAAGCCCATCTTTGCATAACTGCAATTAACGCGTTGTATTACTTTTTTTGCAATTGTCTTTAATATACACTTACTCCTCCCAGTTCTTTTCGATGTTAGCAAAGTATACTTAGTCATTGCAGGTATGTCCATTGCTGCCAGTACTGACGTTGAATGCCCAAACGTAGTACCAGCCGCTAATGTCCCCCATACAAAGCCATAGTTGATCGTTGATTTTTTATCTGGATCTTCTGTATAATGTTTTACTCGAAGATTGCATATGCAGCATTCAAATACTAAGCAATTTGTCAGACCATTGCCCCATTTTATCTCCTTTATAAGTTGCATTTCTCCAGCTCTGCATGTTTTTGAATGCTCCTTTTGCATATTTAAAGCCCACCCCAAAACAAAACTTAAGTCGACAATTCGGTTGCCAACAAGTAAAGGTGGCATTTTTGTCGATTTAGTTTTTTCTATAGTGAGCTTTTCGTATTCATCACTTGATTTTTCCGATAGCTGTTGGTTGTTTGCCAAATACCGGCTATAAAATTATTATTATTATATAAAATTATTTAATTTATAAGGCGACTTTTAAATTGATGCCGTTTTATTCAGAAAATAATGAAATATTACCATTATAAAAACTACTTACATATCTAGTGAATCCAGCAAGATCGCATTTTCTGATAAAGAAGAAACTATTGAACATTGTACTGTTTCTGTCGGATTAAGTTGTACATTTTGTTTAGTTGTTATCGATGTTGTGGAAATTATTGTTGTTGGAGGAGAAACTGATGTTCGAAAGTAGCTATGTTCAATGTTAATTGCATTTACTCTATTCCCAAAATAATATTTTATATTAATTGTTTATATTATAGTTAATAAAACTTACGTCTTTGATAAACCCCTTTCACGAAATCGCTCACGTTGTAATTTAGCTTTTTGTTTGTTTGTGGTATCTGCTGGGATACGGAAGATTCTCTGACTTACGTTTGCCCATAGTAACGACTTAAAAATATAGATTATGCACATAATATGACGTTATAATATATATATAAATCTTTGCCTAGTTTTTCTTTATATAAATTTTGAATATATAGTTGAATATATTAAACATAATTTTGTAAAATGTTTTTAGTTTTCTTTCTGGGATTCTGAATTATTTCAATAATGTAATTAATAAGAATTTTTTTTTCGATTAGATTAAATAAATCTAGGGTATTAAAAATGAAATCTTTAACTCTAAGCAATCGTTTATAAATAACAAATTATTCAAATTTTTGACTAATTTTATATTTTAAATTGATTAATTGAACGTTTTATAAAAAAATCTAAGTTTTTGGGATCTCTTATATTTTATCACTCCTACGTAAAATTCTATATTATCATTTTTTACATAGACAGCTAATCCACAAAAAACCCTAATTGCATTTCTTATAGATATATTTGATATACAGTAATCCCCCCTATAACACGGTAGATTGGTTCCGCGTTATAGGAAAACGCGTTGTAAGAGTATTCTCGTATAATGCGCTGGTATGACCCCGTATAACGTGTTATGTACACCTTTTAGTGGATAAATGTATAATCAATGTTCTTACAATTCAAAACTAGAAACACAAATTTAATAAAATTATTTTATTTTATTTTGTGAGACCACAATTGACACAACGTGTCAAATATGAGGGAAAACACGTGTTATACGAGGGACCTAAACTAACGTAATATAAAAACGCGTTATAAGAGTACCACGTTATAGGGGGGATTCTGTATTCTAAAACATCAACTGAGTTGATTATATTTATAAGTTTTAATAACCAAGAGGCTACGGCACAGTTTAAGAATGGTCAAAATCGGTGCATAAGTAACAAAGATATAGTCTAAAAACTTTTGACTGGTTAGAATCGAATGGTTGCTAAGCATCGCAAAATGTCAAAAAAATGATCGACGTAGGTTGAAAAATGACTCTTTCATCTGTTTAGATCGGAAGTACTATGACTTGATCACAAATAGTACAGATGAAACCAAAAAAAATTAAAAAAAACAGTTGATAAGTCGAATAGTGTTTAAAAATTTTAAGCGCGACTGAATAAATTTACTTAGGTGCTACGCAACGCCAAACGTCAATAATTTTTTTTAAATTAGTTGAAATATAAGTTAGCCCAAATAGCACTATAAAGTAAAAAAAATCCAAAGTCCCATCAAGTTGACAGTTAAAAAATTTAAATTTTTAAATTTGTTTGGATAAAGTGTGCCATGATTTGGTCACAAAATGTATAGGTACAATCAAAAACTATTCAAAAATATTAAAAACGTGACCGAAACAATCCAAATAGTTGCACAAAAATCGTTTCCGAAGCATCAATAAATATCCCTCGTAAATGTACCTACTTTATAATGACGTTAATGCTCACAGAAATTAGACGTGCTGATAATGTTGCCCCCGCAATTTAAAAGTCAATAATTCATTGTTTATTATTGTTTTCTATAATTTATTTGATTATTTTAGTAAATTGATTTATCGTCTTTCAAAATATTAAAGCAAAATATAACAAATGCTTCACAATTAATAGACTTTTGTGTTTCTTTTACTATGATCTGGAAAGCGGGCCAATTATGTTGCAATCGCGTTAGCACTTTAAACCTCTCACGGGACTATTTATATTACTTCATTGGAATTCATATAAAAAATCAAAAGCGAACTGAGTAAAATGCAGCTCTTCATAAAATGCTTTTCTTAAAAATATTTTTTGTTTTATTAGTAAGACGCGGCTAAATGTTACACTCGCAATATTGGAATCGCCCAATATTATTGAATACACAATCAAGAAATCTGCTAATGACTTGTAATAAAAGTATTTTCATATTTACATTATTTATAGTAACCAATTTTTTCTTATATTTCTTTGTGACTATGTGCCGACAACTGCAACAAGTCAAATCGCATTGCTCTGAACAAAGTTTCTTTACCGCTTAGGGTATTCAACATGAAAGAACTTTTGTTAAATTTTTAAACTTTAAAATATCTAACCCGTTATCAGAAGAAAAGTTGCAGGTAGATTTCCAAATAAATTTTCCTGGAATTGGCTGTAACCGTTTTGTGAAGTCATTATTGTTACTTGTCTTACTTGAAGAATAGATTTAAACAACATTTATAGCTTTTTGTGTGCTTGTATATAGAATTATCATTTTTTGACTAAAAAATTTTCCCAAAACACGCTTTATATCAGTGAAATAGAGAAAAAATAAAATTTGTTTTAATAAATATGATTAAAAACAAAGGATTATACACTTTTTGTAGAGACTATGATTTTATTCAAAATGCAATTATCGGTTTTTACATTTTACCATAAAACTTCAAAACATTTTAAAAAATAAATGTTTTATTCTATTTTATGTTGTACATCAATCGATAAAAAATATCGTCGGCGTTACTGCAATACCGCGTAACTAGCTTTTTCCATAGCGACCAACATTTAATATAATAACATTGGAAATTCGATCTTATAAATAAAGCTAGTTAGGCGGTATTGCAGTATCGCCGACGATGCACATTTGTAGGTAGACACATATGTAGCACCATTATGAAAAAAGAGCAACGCTACCGCGATAAAACTGTGCAAGATACAGGTCATCTAAAATTAAATAAACTCTGACATATCATATTCCTTTAAATTGTATATTTTTTTTTATATATTTAGAATAACGATTGATAATGAGTAATACCTGTCGGTTAATATTTTAACCTAGTCGAAAAAAAGGACCTTATAGAAAATGTATTATAAACATAAGTACATCGTTATAAATATTGAAAAACAGAACGTACATTTAATAATATAAGAAAATTAATTTCCCTTTTACTAGAAATAATTTTTTTATGTTAAGTTGGAAAAAATTAAATAATGAAAGTGTCAATATTTACAAAAAAAAAATCACTTACCTTGAAGTAGTAATTTAAAAAAATACACACACACACTGCACTATGTAAAATTAATAAATAAACCTATATAAAAAAAAAAATACACACAAAGTACACTGAAATTAATAAATAAACCTAGAAAAAAAAATACACAGAGTACACTATGTGATTAATAAATTGTTCGCTTTTTAAATCGCTGTAAATTACAAAAGTAATTCACAAGACTGGAAAATATGGTGCCGGAATTTCCAACACCTGAATAGCAGACAAAAATTTTCAAATATAACGTTTCAGCGCTGTCTACATCTAACGGATAATAGTCAAAGTTAAAGTCGGAGAAAACCAAGAACTGCAATAAACATTTTAACATAACCATACCCAGCGAGATCAAAAACAGTGCTTCGGCACTTCAATTACCAAATTGTTAATAAACATTTTTTCAAGACAATTTTTTAACAATATATAGATAAAAGATGCCTCTACAGCATAGCATATTTCAAATCCGATGAAATTCCTTAGTTTTTGTACAATTACAGCCTGAACTATCGTTTTTTTTGCCCCTTAAAGCATGTTAATTTTAGCAGGTTTGCTATTTTTTTTTTAGATTTACATTACATTTTTGGGGAAAATGAAATATGCCATTGTAGTAATCTAGACGAATAGTTCCGCCTCTTTACCAAGAGGGTGCGCAACAATTAGAAATAGTACGACAAGGAGAATATAGTTGGATAGTTCTTTTTTTAGTTTTAGAGTTTTACAAGAAATAGCGTGATTGTTTCTTTTAACATTACGAAAAGTTTATCTAGGGTTGTTTTTTTTAACATTACGAAAGTCTCAGAAGTGGGATAATATCCAAATTGTCTAAAGCGAAAAAAGACAAGAACACGTGGTTATAGGTTAGCTGCGAGAATCGGTCAAGGACTCTATGTTTGGAATTCGTGAGTTTTCTTTTGTTTTGGGATTTGTTCGTGAGACGCGAATAAATTGAGGAGTGAACATTGTTGTTATATTTCGGGTGTTGTTGGAGTGACTTGGGTGTTTAAGAGATTTAAACTAGTAGTTACGAGCAATCATCGAAAAAGGGGCACAATGGCGCGCTCGAACCAAAATTTAGAAGATATCGATGCAAAGGAAGAGCTACAAACCGAGTCAGCAGGACGATATTTTGGAAATGTCGACCGTGTTTTACCAGGATTTGATCCAGTCGCAGATAAAATCACAATTGACGCGTGGATAGACAAAATAGAGGGATATGGCGAGTTGTATAATTGGGATTCGGTGGCAATACGTCATTTTGCTTTGTCAAAATTGGAAGGCGTCGCCAAAGATTGGGAAGACAGCTTGCCAGCAGAAGTAAGAACGTGGGCTGAGTGGAAAGAATTATTAGTAGAAACTTTTCGGCTCGAAGAAAATTCTGTAAGTTTAAGACGCGATGCTCAAAATTATAAATGGAAACATGGCCAGGACATAGTTGAGTATTATTTTAAGAAATTGTCAAAATGTAATAAATGTAATATGACTTCTCAAGAAACTATTGAATGGATAGTTGATGGGTTGAATGATAATCGGTTTAGAGATTATTTGGGACCATTAAGTCGATATAACAAATTAAACCAATTATTAATAGATTTAAAAGCAGGATCAAAACACATCCAAAATAATCAACGCAAGAATTTCAATTCGGTCAATAAATTTGATAATAAAATACTACACAAAGTAATGAGCCCCGTAATAAGAAAAAAATAGATTGTTTTAAATGCGGTAAGGTTGGACATTACGCTAGGAATTGCCTAGGAAAGGGTGAAAGTAGCAAAGATTCAGAATCGAAAAGTAAGGTTACGTCAACTAGCACAGTGTTAAATATACAAAGCAAGAATTATACACATTCCAAATATTTCAAAGATGGTTATGTAAATAACAAAGGTGTTTCGTGTTACATCGATTTGGGTAGTAGCTGTGTCACGATTAAAGAAGGTACTGTGAAAGAATTGAACATCTCCTATTACGAGTGTGATACTGAACCATTAGTCGGATACGGACAAGGAATTGTCAAACCAAAGGGTATGTTTACAGCTAATCTGAGTATAGATAATGTTGTAGCGAAAGTAGATATACATGTGGTACCTGATGAGTTTCAATCTGTACCTGTAATTGATCGGGGACCCCTACACGGAACAGTCAAATATCGTAATAGTAAGTAGCAGTGATGGGTTACACATAAACTATAAGGATGAAGAACTTACAAACCAAGTAAATGAAGTGGATAAAACCATTATAACAGCGAGTGAAACGAAAACAATTCTTAATAACTATTTGGGACATATAACTGTGGTTACTGATTTAAATAATTATGAATTATGTGTCGAAGGTGGTATGAGAGAATCGGGACAATTAATTCCGCGTTGTGTAGTGCAAACAGATTATGAAGGACGTTTTACGTTACCGATTATGAACATAACAGGTGGCGATCTTGAAATTAAGAAAGGTCATAAGTTAACACGTGGAGAAATATGTAATGATATAAGACAGGTGTCGCAGGATATCGAAAATTGTGGAAGAAAAGTTAACACTAAACCTATAAAACCAGAAGAAATCGCGAGTGATTTAAAAGACGACGAATTCGATAGTTTATTGACATTAATAAATGAATATAAAGATGTGGTGGCCTATAACATGTCGGAGTTAGGGGTAACAAACCAGGTATCCATGAAAATAGATTTAAATAGTAATACACCCGTATTTTATAAGCCTTACAGACTTTCGATTCATGAACGTGATCAAGTACGAAAAATTGTACGAGAATTAAAGGAAGCTGACATCGTAGAAGATTCGGAGTCTCCCTTCGCTAGTCCATGTCTATTGGTGAGGAAGAAAACCGGTGACGTACGTTTGTGCGTTGACTACAGGGGTTTAAACAAGATCACTATAAAGGATCACTATCCACTGCCTCGCATTGATGATCAGTTGGATATGCTGCACAACAAGAAATATTACACTAGTTTAGATTTGCGTAGTGGTTACTATCAAATACCCATGCTCGAAGAATCGAAGGATAAAACCAGTTTTGTAACTCCTGATGGATCCTATCGTTTTAAGAGGATGAGTTTTGGATTATGCAATGCACCAGCCGTTTTTCAAAGGTTGATCAACAGCATTTTAAACAACCTCAGGTATACTGTTGCCATGGCTTACCTAGACGACATAATTATTCCTTTGGAGTCAATCGAAGAAGGGTTGAAAAATCTACGAGAAGTGTTGAATATTTTGAGAAATGCTAATTTAACGTTAAGATTAGATAAATGTAAGTTTTTTATGTTAACTATAAACTATTTAGGGTTTGAAATTAGTGAGACCGGAATTACCCCCGGTAAATCTAAATTAATCTCTGTTTCTAACTGCCCCCGACCCAATGATGTAAAAAGTGTACGTAGCTTTCTTGGGTTAGCCAGTTATTTCCGTAGATTTGTGAAATATTTTGCGATTATTGTACGACCATTGTCGGATTTGTTAAGGAAAAATTGTAAATTTGAATGGACCGATATTCAAGACAGGTCTTTTAATGATGTAAGAAAAAGATTAGTTAGTAAGCCTATTTTATGTGTTTATAATCCAAAAGCTAAAACAGAGCTTCATACCGACGCTAGTAAAGTAGGTCTTAGTGGTATATTATATCAGGAGCAGAAAGATATGAAGTTACATCCTATAAGTTATTTTAGTCGAAAAACGACTCCAGAAGAGTCTAGGTATCACTCTTTCGAATTAGAGGCGTTAGCCATCGTGTGTTCGGTTGAGAGGTTTAGAGTTTACTTAATTGGAATACAGTTTATAATAAGAACTGATTGTAATAGTTTAAAGATGTTAGATCATAAACGGGATATGAATCCTAGAATTGGTAGGTGGTTTATAAGACTGTCAGAATTTAATTATGCCATAGAGTATCATAAGGGATCTGTGAATGCTGTAGCTGATTCTCTTAGTAGGTATCCGGTTGAAAGCGGAAATGAAGTAGAAATAATAGGGCTTCCTATTAACCATATTAGTATTACTACTGATTGGGTTGCAGCATTACAACGTACCGACCCAGAGATTGTAAATATTGTTAAGATGTTAGAAGAAGGTGATGCAAAAATGCATGAACGATTCACATTAAATAGTGGTAGAGTTTATCGACATAAAGGAAACAAGTTTCTTCTATTTGTCCCTAAAGATATAGAAAGTGATATTATAAGTGAGTCTCACAGGAATATCAACCACTTAGGGATAGATAAAACTGTTAGCGAGGTTAAGGAGTGTTATTATATACCAAAACTACGAGATAAGGTCACTAAGCATGTAAATAGATGTATAAGTTGTATGTATCATAAGAATCAAACTCAAATAAGGAGTGGATTTTTACATCCATTTGATAAGCACGATCGTTGTTTCCATACGATACATATGGATCATTTAGGTCCGCTGATTAAAACGGATTGTAATAATAAGTATATTGTAGGAGTGATAGATGGTTTTAGCAAATACGTTATGTTAAAGTCTGTTAGAGACACTAGTGCTTTTGAAACGGTAAAGTTTTTGCAAGAGTTTATATCCCATTATGGAAAACCATTCCGTATTATAAGTGATAGGGGCACGGCCTTTACTGCCTTGCTTTTTGGGGAGTTTTGTGTTAGACACAGAATCCAACATGTAAAGATAGCGGCAGGGACACCAAGAGGAAATGGCCAAATAGAAAGGCTTAATAAAACCATATTGAGTTGCTTGAGTAGCAGTTTGGATTGCGAAAATGGAGATAAATTTTGGGATGAGAAGTTATTCGAGTTACAATGGAGTTTGAATAACACCGTACATAGGGTGACGAAACATACTCCTTTTGAATTAATTTTTAAGCATAAAGGCATAGGTCTACATGACTATCCATTAACTATAGAGTTGAAGAATCTAAATAGACACGCTATTTCCGAACAAGATGATCAAGACGAAGTGGCTAAATTGCTTAAAGAAAATAGGGAAAAGGAGAAGAAAAAATGCAAAGAGAAGTCTAGAACGAAAAATTTGAAAATAGGTGACTTAGTGATGGTGAAAAGTCATATACCATCCACCGGGGATAGTAGGAAACTAGAGCCGAAGTATAAGGGACCGTATTGTGTGGCTAGAGTATTGGATCGCGATAGATATGTCGTTCAAGACATCGAGGGCGAGCAACAGACAGGGCGAATATATAAAGGAATATTGTCCGGCGAGCGGCTTAAACTGATGTCCCCAAAAATCCAGGAGAATCTTGGTGAGGACACCAATTTGGGTCAGGAAAGGTCGAACTGTAGTAATCTAGACGAATAGTTTCGCCTCTTTACCAAGAGGGTGCGCAACAATTAGAAATAGTACGACAAGGAGAATAGAGTTGGATAGTTCTTTTTTTAGTTTTAGAGTTTTACAAGAAATAGCGTGATTGTTTCTTTTAACATTACGAAAAGTTTATCTAGGGTTGTTTTTTATAACATTAACAAACCATGCTGTAGTCCAGTCCTTTATTGGTCTATTTAATTTTTTTTACAACATTATGTATTGTTAATTAGAAATGGTAATTGAAGTACGAAACGTCTAAATTTTCGTCAATATTAGGCAACCCAATTCTCTAGGACCGCCCCCTTAAC